>SJYX01018236.1:27716-55452 GCA_006410675.1 Oreotragus oreotragus | reverse complement strand
AGGCCCTGAGAAGGGATGTTTAAAAAACATGAGAAATATCCTGACCCTCAAAAAGCACATCCTGGCTTGAAAGATAGTATAGTCCAGCGTGCTAAGTCACTTCAGTTGTGTCTGACTCTGTGCGACTCTATGGACTGTAGCCTGCCAGGCTCCTCTGTCCATGGGATTCTCCAGGCAAGAATACTGGAGTGGGTTGTCACGCCCTCCTCCAGGGGATCTTCCCGACCCAGGGTTTGAACCCACGTCTCTTATATCTCCTGCATTGGCAGGTGGGTTCTTTATCATTAGTGCCACCTGGGAAGCCAAAATACAGTCCAGAAAGCATTTCTAATTGTATGCAAAGCACCAAAGGTCTGTGCAGAAAAACAAAGGCCTGCCTTGCCCAGAGGGTCACAGCTTGTGGAGGAGGTGGCATTTAAACAGGTGCCCAAAAGAACAGGTAGGAAGGGAGGGCTCAGGTAATCCTAGCAGGGGAAGAATATAACAAAGTTTGGGAAGGAGAAAAACAGTAAACTGTGTTCAGGGGATCATAGGTGCTGGGTATGCAGAGGCAGGGGGAGATAGGGGCCAAAGTGCAGAGGGTCTCAAATGCCTGTCCCAGTGCTTTAGCTTCTGTCCTAGGGCAGGGTGATACCACTCAATCTGTGCTTTAGGAAGATTGGTCCAGCAGTGAGACACTGGAGCTGGTGGTAGCCAGACTATTCCCGTGGGATGCTTTTTCCTGCGGAAGTTGCTATTTGGTTAACCAGGATTGTGGAGATGTTTGACTTAACAGGGCCCTCCCACACTTCAGACCATAGCAGGTAGGAGGCACTTTCCGTGTGTGTTCTGCACTGCTTCTAGGCTCAGAAAGCCTTCAGTTCCAGCTGCAGAATCTCTTGATGGGCTAATCTTAAAGAAACAAACCAGCCCTGCCTTTTATCATTCTTCTGCTTCTTGTGTTGGAGAGCCCTCCTGCAGGAAATCACTGGGGCATTTGGGGCTACAAGGCTGGCTGAGCCACCACAGCATTTTTAACAGGTAGGTTTAGAGAGTTGCAAGAGGGCATGTCAGTACGAGGGCGGGGACCTCATTTGTCTTGTTTCCGTCTAACCCCCAGAGCCTAACAGTGCCTGATCCATGGGCACACAATGAATATTCATTTAATTGGTGGATGAGTAAGCCCTCATCCAGACCCAGTTATAGCTATTCTGCTCTCTTTCTCTTGTGTATCTACTGCCCAGGAAAGGCACCTGAAGTTCATGCTCTAATTTCTAGATGATTCTCCCTTGCAGCCTTTTCCTGACTGTTTGATTCAGCATTTTGCAAAGTGTGGTCAGTTCCATGACCACCTCCCTTGAGAATCCACTGAGTTGCTTCTGAAGCTGGCCACTTCAGAAGCCACCTCCAGGTGAATTACAGTCTCAGTGGGAGGGTCCCGGAAGTGACTTCCTTTCAGGAGGAGGCGTTGGTGGTCATGGTGCACAGTGAAGTCTGAAACTCCAGTGACCCCACTGTGAGATTTGTGATTGATTCAAGGGGCTCGTTTTAAATTATTGCTGGTGAACCTTGTGTCCCAGCTTAAAGTGAATCTCCCCATTTGTACATATTATCTTCATCATGACTTTGCATATTGCACACATTTTTCTTCTAGGAGCACAGTTGAGAAGACGGAGGAAAAACGTTATTAACTGATGTTTCCTCATTTGGTCCTTTCATAGGAGACTGAGAGAAGGCTGTAATTTCCTAACCTCTAGCTGAGTATTTTATTCATTAGACCACTGCTTCTTAATCAAAATTACAAACAGGAAACATTGCACTTAGATCACTTTGCCTTTTGTGAACTGATGATGGAGTAGAGGTCAGGGGAGGATTTGTTGTTAGTTAATCAGGAGGTTTACCGACCTCTTCCAATAGTATATGCATACTTTCTTTTCTCTGTTGTGTTTGTTTGGGGGAAGCTGTTGGAGTTATGCATTCAGGGAATATAAGTCACCCCTTGCCACCACCACTGTACTCTAGCCACCAGCCAACCTGGACCACTTAAAGTTTCCTAAACTTTTTATCATCTCTGGACTCTGGAATCCTTCCCAAATTTAGATCAAGAGGGACCTTAAAGATCATCTTGGGCAGGGTTAACAATATTCAGTTTACAAATGGGACAACTGACCTCACCAGGGAGGCCACAGTGACTTACTGGTAAGACTGCTACCCCGTAGCTGGTTCCATTCCATTGCTTGCTTCACTGGACCTTCCTCAGTTACATTGTGTTTGGCCTTTTAATTAATACGTTGATGATCAAGTGGAACTAGGAAACTTGTGCTGTTGTGAAGCCTCTCTGACCTGGCAAGCATACTTCCTTTTCTCTGTTGTGTTTGTTTGGGGGAAGCTGTTGGAGTTATGCATTCAGGGAATATAAGTCACCCCTTGCCACTACCACTGCACTCTAGCCACTAGCCCCTTGCCACTACCACTGCACTCTAGCCACTAGCCAACCTGGACCACTTAAAGTTTCCTAAACTTTTTATAATCTCTGGACTCTGGGCCAGTTTACCTTATTGCTTCCTTGGCCTCTGGTCCCCTGCCCTAAATTCCTTTTTGTCTACTTCACTCCAGCTCAGTCTTCAAAGCTCACCTCACGCATTACCTTTTTATTTTTTCAGATATCTTCCTTGCCCTTCCAAGTTATGATTAAATGCCTTATCCCAGAGTTCCCACTTAGGACTTAACACTGTGTTTGTTAGTTTGTCTTTGCCCCAGGAGACCGTAAAACACCAAGTTCATTCCCAGTTCTGTTGCACAGTCGTGTCCGACTCTTTGTGACTCCATGGACTGCAGCATGCCAGGCTTCCCTGTCCATTACCAACTCCCAGAGTTTACTCAAACTCATGTCCATTGAGTTGGTGATGCCATCCATCTCATCCTCTGTCGTCCCCTTCTCCTCCTGCCTTCAATCTTTCCCAGCATCAGGGTCTTTTCTAATTAGTCAGTTCTTCGCATCAGGTGGCCAAAGTATTGGAGTTTCTGCTTCAGCATCAGTCCTTCCAATGGATATTCAGGGTTAATTTCCTTCAGGATTGGCTGGTTTGATCTCCTTGCAGTCCAAGGGACTCTTAGGGGTCTTCAACACCACAGTTCAAAAGCATCAGTTCTTCACTGCTCAGCTTTCTTTGTGGTTCAACTCTCACAGCCATACGTGACTACTGGAAAAACAGTAGCTTTAACTAGATGGACTTTTCTTGGCAAAGTTATGTCTCTGCTTTTTAGTATGCAGAAAGTTAAAGAGAACTTAAAATGTTCACCCCAAGAGGGTCTCTTCTGTAGGAGGTGGATAAGAATCTGCATTACTGCACATGTACACTGAAAAGGCATATTCAGCATTACACTATACTTTTTTTTTTAATGAACGAATTACTTTTGTCATAGAAGTACATTGTGGGAAGAATAGCTCAAAGCAAAACTTTGGAGGAGAGGTTTTAATCAGGTATTAAATGTGCTTCCGCTAAGAAGTGTAGCATATAAAAAGTTATCAGTGTTCTTTCTTGCTTGTAAATATGATTGTACTGTCTCAGGCTTCAGTGGCAAGCACACAAGATCCTGGTTTAGGTCTTGACCTTCCTAATAACTGACCTTGAACAAGTCAGCCCCCCCCCTTTTTTTTTGCTTGATATGAAATAAAGGAGTTGGTTTTATTATATAATCTTTAAGGTCTATGCAAACTCTGGCACTTTCTGGTCTCTGATTTAATTGGCACTGGTAGTGATGACCTTCTTTCTGTGATAGTATCATTTCAGTCATCTAGTGTCTGAACAGCTGAGCTCTGTGAGTTCCTTAAAATCAGGACTGCCATGTTGACACAATTCCAAGCTTCATTCACTGGGTGGTAATGGCCTGGCCACTTGTAAGATGGGAATGTAGCAGCTTACCTCTCTCTCTTTTTGTTTCATCTTCCTTAGGAGGTCAAGGAGTTAAAACAATATTGAATGTTTGAGGGGTATATTAGAGTCAAATGCCCTCTTAGTTGGGCAGTTTCCTTTCTCAAAAATAGCAGGTCAAGCAGGAGGATGTTTCAAAGAGAGATGAGTTCATAGACTCATTGGACTATTAATAAAGGGGCACCTGGAAGTCCATTGAGTCCACATGGCCCAACTCTGGCAAGAACAGAAATAGAAACCATCCTGAATGCATGAGCTGCTCTCCTCATCTTCAGGAGCTGCCAGGCAGGCCTTTCTGAAAACAACCCCACATTCCACTGACTACAGCCGTGTGCTTGCCCTCCTGTCTTAACTGCCGGCAAGCTGGCTCACCACATCAGTGCAATAAGCCTTCTGCTGTGGTCAAAGCTTTCATCTCTAAACCTGGGCTTTGGACATTTCAACTACCATTTTCTCACCTTTTTCTTGTCTTCCCCCCAACCCCCCGCCCAGCCTCTTTGTTGGATAGAATCCTTTGTGTTTNAAGCTGGCTCACCACATCAGTGCAATAAGCCTTCTGCTGTGGTCAAAGCTTTCATCTCTAAACCTGGGCTTTGGACATTTCAACTACCATTTTCTCACCTTTTTCTTGTCTTCCCCCCAACCCCCCGCCCAGCCTCTTTGTTGGATAGAATCCTTTGTGTTTCTAGGATTCCTAGTACACTGCCCCAAAGCCCTACATATGGCACATATTATATAGTGTGTCTTGCATTTCCTCTCATATCCCTAGTAGAGACCCTGGCTGCAAATTTCTCATTCTTCCCTTCTTAAGTCCTAGGCTTTCTTGACATCAGTACCCAATTTTGTGTTTAAGTGTAGCTACTTAAATTGGAAGCTTCTGGGAAAATTGGGAGAAATGTTAGATGATTAAGAAAGTCATGTGCCACACCACGTGGGAGCCTCTCGAATACAACCCTGGTGGTCATGACCCCAATCGGAGAGGGAAGCCTGTGATGTCACCCCTTCCCCAAGTCCCAGTTTCACGGATAGTATCTCTGAATGGAATTGTCTGAGGGAGATTGTTCCTTGTGAAAAGTTCACATGATGAAGTTTGAAGAGCTTGTTTCACTCAGAGCCCAGCAGGACAGAGTGGTTTGGAATGCAGCATTCAGTGTGTTCTGTTTGGCTGAAAGCTGTCACAGGGAACAAGTACTTAGCAAACAGCATGAACAAGGATTTGAACTAGAAAACGAGAAGGGCCTTGACAACATTGTAATAGTGGCTTGTCTCCTCAAAAACTGCTCAATGGTACACAAGGAAGTGATAAAGAAGGCTAGGAAAATACATAAATAGATTTGGGTTTCATTCAAAACAGCCCAGTGTGAGAATGCCCTAATATGGATAAAGTTTGACCAGGGGTTCCTGGACCACTATGACCATCTTCACATTACTATATCTGATCAGACTGTTGCCTTTTCTAAGGCAATAGTCACAGACTAAGTCTGTGCCCACAGGGTGAACACACAACCTATTGAAAACAGATTGATCCATCAACTGCATATAGTCTGTTTTCACAGTGCCAAATGCCTGGGTTGAATGTTTTTCTCTTTGTATTTCACTGAATTAACTGAATAGACCTGTTGATATTGGTTTGGGCTTTTCATGTTTTAAGTGGAATTATGTGCAATTTAACAGGGCTATTCTGTCAGTATTTACATTCCCTTTGCTTGAAAATTGGTTTTTCCCATTTTTCTACTTTTTATTAAGGTATAATTGACAAAATTGTAAGATAATTTAAAATGTACAACATGATGATTTGAGGTATGTGTACATTGTGAAAGGGTTCCTCCCACCTAGTTAATGAGTTCTTCCTAGTTCTTAAAGTCTCTTTTTAATACTCCAATTTCAGGTGCTATCTGTGCCTGATACACAGAGCCCAAATCTTTATGGATGATAAAATTTAACTACCACAGGTGTGGGCAGTAGTTGGAGGCTCATTTATGATACTGTCCCCAGGGCCCAAGCCACGGGTGCTCGCCTACCTTAGGTGAAACATGAGGATAAGAAGGTACTTATTCCAATGAAGGTTACGTGTATGCCTAATTCTGCCCTAAAGCAGCTAGTGCTCTAGCAGGCATCCAGTAGTTGCTATATAAAGGGCTAAGAAAGCACAGTATCCACCCTAAATTCATGTTAATAGACTCACTGGAGAGCTTTAGGGCTGTGTATGGACATACCCTGGTTCATTGAATTCAGTTTAAAAAAAGATCAAATCCAATTAGACAGCCTCTTCCAAATTCAGTTCAATCAACAAACAATTGTTAGGATACAAGCCCTGTGCTACCTCATGCAAAGCTTTTGGATTTATTTTACCTTTCTGCTTTGTTGTCGCATCATGTCAGCACGAGTTGGTAAATATTGAGGTTTCATTGTTTAGGAAGTTCAACAATGCCTTTTCTTATTTACTTGTAACTCTTGAAAAAATTTATAAGTCTCTCTTCTCTGCTTGGAAGGCATTTATCTGGAACATCGACTACTAGCTTGGATATAGACTCAGATACTTTGAAGATGAAAATGTAGTCTTGTATTAAATGTAGTCTTTTTGTCATAGTCCTTTGATTTGGAGGGTCATGTTAGTTTCAAGAGGAGATGGTGGAAATGCTGGTTATGAGCATTTGGATTGTTTCAAGGATAGATTTTTTTTGAGGGGGTCCAATTTTAGTGCTGTTCAATGGAAATATAATGCAAGCCACATAGGTATTCTCAATTTTCTAGTATCCACATTTAAAAAGGTAAATTAACTTTAATGATATATTTTATTTAACCTAATATATTGAAAATATTTTCATTTCAACATGTAATCAATATAAAAATTACTAATGAGATATCTTATTTTTAGAATCTTATACTAAGTCTTTGAAATCATTTGTGTGTTTTATATCTACAGTATACCTCAATTCATTCTCCATACATCACGTGGTCAGATAGGCACTTGTGGCTAGTGGCTCCAGTACTGGACAGTGCCATCCTAGATGGACTTAAGCTACAGTTGGGATGGGGACTTATGAATGTTTAAGGACACTGACCTCCCTTGAGGGGTTTAACAGTACAGCTATACTCAGCTCCATCCAGAATGAAAATCCCTGCTCTCAGATCCGAGATCATTGACCACTTTTCTTCAGGAACAGTGATTATGATTCTTATGCTATATACTGATTTTTCTATTTTTCTAAAAATATGCCTACAGTCAGCTGTAATTCTATGAACTTTCCCCCTTAGTCACAGGATTCAATAAGGAGGGGAAGACCTTAAAGCCTGAAGTAGACAGGGCACAGAAAAAAAGAAAATACTTAATAGTAAATGCATAATTTTTATTCCCTTTAACAGTCAGCAGTGCTTGTTGAGCAACTACTATGTGTAAGGCAGTGTGCTTGATGCTATGAAGGATTATATGATTCCCGACATGAACTTAGATTATACTCTTGTGAGTGAGACAGTGAAGTGAAAGTGTTAGTCACTCATCTGTGTCCAACCCTGCGACCCCATGGACTATAGCCTGCCAGGCTCCTCTGTCCATGGGATTATCCAGGGAAGAATACTGGAGTGGGTTACCATTTCCTTCTCCAGGGGATCTTCCCAACCCAGGGATTGAAACTGGGTCTCCTGCATTGCAAGCAGATTCTTATGAGTAATGCAGTGCACAAGTATGTAGGCACACATGTGTGTACAGAAATACACACACACAAATTCTAAGGTAAACATAATGTGCCTGAGTGCCATTACTAGAGGGGTACCACTTTTATTTGGGGCACAGACTAGGGGAGAGATTACTTCCATTTGAAGAGATTCAGAGGCTGGTTATGGAAGACATGATGAAACTGGGCCTTAAAGGATCAGTATTTTCAGGTCAGTTAATTTAATGAGTTACTCTCAACATATTCTACATGATCAAATTTGAGATAGATCCTAACAGAGTGAAGTTCGCTGACTCCCTGAGGCTTTCTGCATGCATTTTCTGAACAGAGTCATTCTGGGGTGAAGCTTTGTTTTATTCCCATAATGTACCCTTGGTGTCAGAGACTCCACAGAGGCCAAGTTGGCTCTAACCTGGCATGCCTTTTCTGATGTTCGCTGTGACTGCAGGCTTTTCCTTTTCAAGCCAGGGCTCCAAACTTAGGCTATTTGATTAAAATTATGTTCTTTGATGGACCTAGACATG
This sequence comes from Oreotragus oreotragus, assembly GCA_006410675.1. Lineage (NCBI taxonomy): Eukaryota > Metazoa > Chordata > Mammalia > Artiodactyla > Bovidae > Oreotragus > Oreotragus oreotragus. The sequence goes on along the minus strand of SJYX01018236.1, from coordinate 47,340 downwards.
ATCATACTAAGTGAAGTAAGTTGGAGAAAGACCAATACCATATGATATCACTCATATGTGGAATTGAAAAAATAATACAAATGAACTTATTTACAAAACAGAAACAGACTCACAGACATAGAAAACAAACTTATGGTTACCAAAGGGGAAAGGTGAGGGGAAGACTAAATTAGGAGTTTGGGATTAACAAATATGAGCTGCTATACATAAAACAGATAAGCGAGAAGGACTTACTGTATAGCACAGGGAACTATATTCAGTATCTCATAAAATAATCTGTAATGGAAAATAATCTGAAAAAATATGAACAACAGAATCACTTTGAAACTAGCACAATGTTGTAAATCAACCATACTTCAATTAAAAAAAATTATGTTTTTTGATGTATTTTCCTTTTAGCTACTGATTTTATCATGTCCATTATTGACTTTGGAAGGGGGAGTAGAGGGCACTTAATTAATTGGTATTGTTTTTTATATCATTTAAAAGTTTATTTTATTTAGAGGATAATTACAGTATTGTGGTGGCTTTTGCCATACATCAGTATGAATTGACCATAGGTATACGTGTGTCCTCTCCCTCCTGAACCCCCATCTCACCCCTCCTCCCCACCGAACCCCTCCAGTTTGTCACAGAGCACCAACTTTGGGTGCCCTGCATCGTACATCAGACTCCCACTGGCTATCTGTTTTACATATAGTTATTATTACCAACAAAGGTCCATCTAATCAAAGCTATGGTTTTTCCAGTAATCATGTATGGATGTGAGAGTTGGACTGTAAAGAAAGATGAGTGTTGAAGAACTGATGCTTTTGAACTATGGTGTTGGAGAAGATTCTTGAGAGTCCTTTGGACTGCAAGGAGATCCAACCAGTCCATCCTAAAGGAATTCAGTCCTGAATATTCATTGGAAGGACTGATGCTAAAGCTGAAACTCCAATACTTTGGCCACCTAATGTAAAGAACTGATTCATTGGAAAAGACCCTGATGCTGGGAAAGATCGAAGGCGGGAGGAGAAGGGGATGACAGAGGACGAGATCCTTGGATGGCATCACCAACATGACAGACATGAGCTTGAGTAGGCTCTGGGAGTTGGTGATGGACAGGGAAGCCTGGCTTACTGCAGTCCATGGGGTCACCAAGAGTCAGACATGACTGAGAGCATGTTACAGTTTACCAGGTGTTTTTGCATGGATGTTACATTTGATGCTTGTAGTTTCTTTATGTGACGTTATTATAGGTAAAGAAGTTAAGGCTCAGAAAGATATGCTGACTTAGCCCCAGACCTCTGGCTAGTAACTGGTGAAACTGGATTCAAGCAAGACCTTTTGACTTCTTGGCCAGTGTCCTTACCATTCTCCTACCCTGCTTGTCTGCTTCCCCCAAGTCCTGTCCTTCATGTGCCCAGAGATAAGGATATGCAGACTAGCTCTCTGTTTAGCAATTTAATGAACATAAATCCCCAGACTAACAATAGATACATTAGAGAGAGAGTATTCAGACTGTAAAACAATATTCCATTAGTTCAAAAAGTGAGCTCCACTTTAGAGATTAGCATATAATTTTACCAAAAAATAATCTTATACGCAGCCACTAAAGAGGGCATTTATTAGGCAAAGTAAAATACACAGCTCCATGGGACAAGTCCTTACTTGATGTTGGCAAGAATAATTTCTTCATATTAGTCAGTTTTCTATTTTCAGAAATGTATTCTAACCTGAAATCAGTGCAGAATTTCAATTGAGTAGTTTTTTTTTTCTCTTTCTTCCAGGTAANGCAGCCACTAAAGAGGGCATTTATTAGGCAAAGTAAAATACACAGCTCCATGGGACAAGTCCTTACTTGATGTTGGCAAGAATAATTTCTTCATATTAGTCAGTTTTCTATTTTCAGAAATGTATTCTAACCTGAAATCAGTGCAGAATTTCAATTGAGTAGTTTTTTTTTTCTCTTTCTTCCAGGTAAAAAACACTTTTTTTTCATACTCATGGAGTTTCTCGGGATGGAATACATTTTATTTTCCTAACCATAAAAGTAAAAACCATGGGTCTGTCCTTAGGAAATTTTGTGCCTGGTTCCTTGTTTTTGTGTTTTCAATAGGTCTCAGCTTTTTAATTGGAGGTTCCCCGAGAAGCTGGCTGTGGCTCTTGCGTACCAAGTGAAGTGTGTTTCTATGAAATGATGCTGATAGGCTCCTGAATCACTATCTTTTATAGATAGCAGCTAGTTCCTTGTTTTGGTGAAATTCCTTCTATTTCTCTCTTCAGTGGTGTTCTGAAGAATCATCAACCTTAACAGTGGTGTGGAAGAATCAGATCTGACATGTAATGCAGCCAATTAACAATAAAACCCTAGAAACACCAAAATCTACTGGCATAGGTTACAACATTGTATATTTCATTTCTTACTGAAAGTGAAATTGAAAGTCGCTCAGTTGTGTCCAACTCTTTGTGACCGCATGGACTATACAGTCCATGGAATTTTCCAGGCCAGAATACTGGAGTGGGTAGCCTTTCCCTTCTCCAGGGGATCTTCCCAACCCAGGGATCTAACCCAGGTCTCCTGCATTGCAGATGGATTCTTTACTAGCTTAGCCACCGGGGAAACCAAAGAATACTGGAGTGGATAGCCTATCCCTTCTCCAGGGGATCTTCCCAACCCAGGAATCTAACCAGGGTCTCCTGCATTACAGGTAGATTGTTTACCAACTGAGCTACCAGGGAATCTCATTTGATATACATCAAGATGAGGCAAATAAACAATTTTAGTGGGAGAGAAATGAAACTTCTGCTGTGTTAACTGTTGACCTATAACATAGTAAGAAATGTTATTCATTTTCTTCCAAAGGCAAATAAAGATCAGCAGAAGACTAAGAAAATTAGGGGAAGAAATGTGCTATTAAAATGCTATATGATTGGATTTCTCTAAATGCAGTGTGGTTATCTTAAAGCCCTCCCCTTAATTGAGTACAATCAAGCATTTTCAAATGATGAAAGGTACAGTGCTGAGTAAATATTTCTAGGGGGTTTCTGTTCTGACACAGAGAGGCTTTGAGTGCTATTTTGACCTATTATTAGTATTCCCTAGCAACATTCATCTCCAAGACTCAGAGTTTCTGGAAAAATTGTAACTGAAATTATATTTTTTCTGCCTGCAAAAAGAAAGCAACGCTTAACACAGAAGGGACTGTGACTTTGTTAGACTAGGTCTTATAACCTGCCCTGTGATAACATGGTTCATATTCATGTCAAGTCTTTTATTTATTGTTGAAGGAATTCCACATAAACTGAAGCTTTTGTACAGAATCATGTAGGAAAATGAACCTGGACCAGGATTTAGGAGACTGGGTTCTCAACTTTGTTCTGGCCCTAACTAACTCTGTGATTTGCCTTCTCTGGACTTTAGTTTCCTCATAGATAAAATGAGGGGAAGAATAGACAGCAATATCTTTCTCCACTCCCCTCTTCCAGCTTTATTGAAGTATAATTGGCAAAATTGTAAAATATTTAAAGTGTACAACCCGATGATTCGATATATGTCCACACTGTGAAAGGATTCCCCTTCCCCACTGAGTTAATTAACATGTCCATCACCTGACTATTTACCTGTGTGTGTGTGAACAATTGTTTATTTTCTTACCAAGTCTCAATTACACAATATGATGTTATCAATCATAGTCACGTATAATCTTGTTTTTAAATCTCTAAATTCCTCCTCTTCTTTGCTTCCATACTGCTACACATAATCCACATCACTTATTCGTTGGTCATGTGATTAACAGTCCTTCAGGTTCACAATTGGAGTAAAATGCTACTTTAGAGAAACTTGCCATAGTAACTAAATTTCCATTGAGAAAACAGAACCGTGAAAGGGCAACATTTCCTATGTAGTTTTACCCCCCAGATGCCCCTGGACTATGCAGCACTTGCATATATTAGTGATGCAAATCTGGAAGAAGAACAAGACCAAGATGTTATGACCAAGACACTCAATTTGCATTGGAATGCCTCATGCGAACAGTACATCAGAACTCACCAAGTGGCATTTGGCTTGAACTCTTGGAGGGCTTGCCAGTCTACAAAGAATCCAAACGGCAATGTTGGAATGACAGCAGGCCATTGTTCTTTAAATGCAACTTGATACTGAATCTGAGGAGGCTGGGAAAAAAAAAGTATGAATTTGATCATTTAAAGTCACTTCCTTTCTGTGGGCACCATTGACCTCGTCTATAAAATGAGAGCATAAAACTTGGGCATAGTTTTGTCCCACTTGTCCAACTCTTGACAGTCTGTGTTTCCATTTGGATTTTTCTTTAAAGAACTGGATTTAACATTTGCATGTTGAAGGGAAAGGAGAAAGCAACTTCTAAGATGAAGAGGAGCTTTGAGAGAATTAAGGTTCAAACATAGACTTCACTGCCTTTGCAGTTTTGTCCAGTGCTAGACCTGCTCCATGTCCTTTTTCTCTCAGGTTAAAGGACTGATGAAGGTGGTGGATACTGTATGTTACTTTGTCAGTGGGGTATTAAGCCAGTAAATAAGAAAAAGGAGTATGGGTATCCCTGCTTTTCAAAAGTTTGCTTTATGCCACTTTGCTTTTTCAACTTACATTGGTACCTGTTTTTGCTAACCCAAAGAAATCTGAAGAGGATTTCTGCTTTTACAAAAAAAAGATGAAAAACGAAAATAGTGTTTATTTTGCTACAAGCAGTTATGGCAGCAGCGTGAAGTGCACCCGGAGCCATGAGAGTGTCATGGCCAAGCTCCTTCCCCTTCTACAGTCAGCATTGCAGCACCCAGCCGCTGTAGCTTTGAGCTATGTCTGTGAGCATCTGTGCTTTCTTCCCATTTATCTTGTGCCTCTCTTAGCTAGATATATCCTAAGGTAATTGCTTCTTCACTTTACACCATTTTGGCTTATAGATGGTTTCATAGGAATGTTCTGCTTTCCAACATGGGGAAACTTGTACTGGCTTTTCAACTCCTCACTCCATCACTGTCTTCCCTTTCTGGCCTCTGGTCACCTCAGTGCCATCTAACAAAACTGGTACAAGAATCAAATACATCATTGTGTCTCCTAAGCACTTTCCATTTGGAGGGCAGAATGCCAGAGACATGAGGGCAAAGTGAATACTGCTGCAGATTTTATTTATTAAATTTGATAAAAAAAAAAAACTTGCTGTTTAGTTGCTAGTGAAAGTTGATCAGTTGTGTCCAACTCTCTGCGACCCCATGGACTATACAGTCCATGGAATTCTCCAGACCAGAATATTGGAGTGGGTAGCCTTTCCCTTCTCCAGGGGATCTTCCCAACCCAGGGGTCAAACCCAGTCCCCTGCATTGTAGGCAGATTCTTTACTAGCTGAGCCACAAGGGAAGCCCAAGAATACTGGAGTGGGTAGCCTATCTCCTCTCCAAGGGATCTTCCTGACCCAGGAATTGAACTGGGGTCTCCTGTATTGCAGGCAGACTCTTTACCAACTTAGCTATCACGGAAGCCCGTTTAGTCACTAAGTCAAATCCAACTCTTTGCGATCCCATGGACTGTAGCCCGCCAGGCTCCTCTGTCCATGGAATTCTCCCAGGCAAGAATACTGGAGTGGGTTGCCATGCCCTCCTCCAGGGGTCTTCCCAACTCAGGGATCAAACCTGCGTCTCCTGCATTGCAGGCCAATTCTTTACTGCTGAGCCAACAAGGAAGCCTGTAAAAGCTTATGTAAAACAGATTTTCCAGGGACTCTTCTACAAATTTTACAAATATTAACTCATTTAATTTTATAACATGGATTATAAATTGGACCTGTTACTGTCTCCTATTTTACAGAGGAAGAAATTGAGCCACAGAGAGGTTAACTACATTGTCTAAAGTGAAACAGCTTAGTAACAGCAGAGATTAAAATCCCNCCCCAGATGCCCCTGGACTATGCAGCACTTGCATATATTAGTGATGCAAATCTGGAAGAAGAACAAGACCAAGATGTTATGACCAAGACACTCAATTTGCATTGGAATGCCTCATGCGAACAGTACATCAGAACTCACCAAGTGGCATTTGGCTTGAACTCTTGGAGGGCTTGCCAGTCTACAAAGAATCCAAACGGCAATGTTGGAATGACAGCAGGCCATTGTTCTTTAAATGCAACTTGATACTGAATCTGAGGAGGCTGGGAAAAAAAAAGTATGAATTTGATCATTTAAAGTCACTTCCTTTCTGTGGGCACCATTGACCTCGTCTATAAAATGAGAGCATAAAACTTGGGCATAGTTTTGTCCCACTTGTCCAACTCTTGACAGTCTGTGTTTCCATTTGGATTTTTCTTTAAAGAACTGGATTTAACATTTGCATGTTGAAGGGAAAGGAGAAAGCAACTTCTAAGATGAAGAGGAGCTTTGAGAGAATTAAGGTTCAAACATAGACTTCACTGCCTTTGCAGTTTTGTCCAGTGCTAGACCTGCTCCATGTCCTTTTTCTCTCAGGTTAAAGGACTGATGAAGGTGGTGGATACTGTATGTTACTTTGTCAGTGGGGTATTAAGCCAGTAAATAAGAAAAAGGAGTATGGGTATCCCTGCTTTTCAAAAGTTTGCTTTATGCCACTTTGCTTTTTCAACTTACATTGGTACCTGTTTTTGCTAACCCAAAGAAATCTGAAGAGGATTTCTGCTTTTACAAAAAAAAGATGAAAAACGAAAATAGTGTTTATTTTGCTACAAGCAGTTATGGCAGCAGCGTGAAGTGCACCCGGAGCCATGAGAGTGTCATGGCCAAGCTCCTTCCCCTTCTACAGTCAGCATTGCAGCACCCAGCCGCTGTAGCTTTGAGCTATGTCTGTGAGCATCTGTGCTTTCTTCCCATTTATCTTGTGCCTCTCTTAGCTAGATATATCCTAAGGTAATTGCTTCTTCACTTTACACCATTTTGGCTTATAGATGGTTTCATAGGAATGTTCTGCTTTCCAACATGGGGAAACTTGTACTGGCTTTTCAACTCCTCACTCCATCACTGTCTTCCCTTTCTGGCCTCTGGTCACCTCAGTGCCATCTAACAAAACTGGTACAAGAATCAAATACATCATTGTGTCTCCTAAGCACTTTCCATTTGGAGGGCAGAATGCCAGAGACATGAGGGCAAAGTGAATACTGCTGCAGATTTTATTTATTAAATTTGATAAAAAAAAAAAACTTGCTGTTTAGTTGCTAGTGAAAGTTGATCAGTTGTGTCCAACTCTCTGCGACCCCATGGACTATACAGTCCATGGAATTCTCCAGACCAGAATATTGGAGTGGGTAGCCTTTCCCTTCTCCAGGGGATCTTCCCAACCCAGGGGTCAAACCCAGTCCCCTGCATTGTAGGCAGATTCTTTACTAGCTGAGCCACAAGGGAAGCCCAAGAATACTGGAGTGGGTAGCCTATCTCCTCTCCAAGGGATCTTCCTGACCCAGGAATTGAACTGGGGTCTCCTGTATTGCAGGCAGACTCTTTACCAACTTAGCTATCACGGAAGCCCGTTTAGTCACTAAGTCAAATCCAACTCTTTGCGATCCCATGGACTGTAGCCCGCCAGGCTCCTCTGTCCATGGAATTCTCCCAGGCAAGAATACTGGAGTGGGTTGCCATGCCCTCCTCCAGGGGTCTTCCCAACTCAGGGATCAAACCTGCGTCTCCTGCATTGCAGGCCAATTCTTTACTGCTGAGCCAACAAGGAAGCCTGTAAAAGCTTATGTAAAACAGATTTTCCAGGGACTCTTCTACAAATTTTACAAATATTAACTCATTTAATTTTATAACATGGATTATAAATTGGACCTGTTACTGTCTCCTATTTTACAGAGGAAGAAATTGAGCCACAGAGAGGTTAACTACATTGTCTAAAGTGAAACAGCTTAGTAACAGCAGAGATTAAAATCCCAAAAGTCTAGTTCCAGAGTCCATGAGTTTTTTTTTTTTTTAATTATTTATTTGGCTGCATGGGGTTTTAGTTGTGGCACTCAGGATCTTTAGTTGTGACATGTTAACTCTTACTTGTGGCAGGTGAGATCTAGTTCCCTGACCAGTGATTGAACCTGGGCTCCTTGCATTGGGAGCATGGAGTCTTAGCCACTGGACCACCAGGGAAGTCCCCCACAGTCCATGCTTTTAACCTATATGTGCTTGGGATTCTGAGTTGCCTAGTGTAATTCTGTATATCTCTTACCCCAAAGGTGCGGCAGCTTCTGTGGATAAGTGGCAGGCTTCAGCAGTTGGACAGGTCCCATGGCTCCCTGCTTCTGTCAGCTTGACAGAACCAGATCCCAGGAATGTTTCATTTCCCCAATCCTGGGTCTGTCCTGGGCAAACTCTTTCTACCCTCCACACACCATGATTGTGTGCTCTCTGACCTCTGTCCTGTAGGTTTTTCCAAGTCCTATGACTGTATCTACAGAATAGCAAACATTCCCTTAAACATTTGGTTTACTCAACCAGCCAGTAAATCGAATGAGGAAAGACCAGCTGTTGTTTATTGAACGCTTACTATGTGCCATGCACTGAGACAAAGTCTTTGTGGACATTATCTTGTAATCCTCCCATCACACCTGTGAGATGGCATCTGTTATTATGTTTATGTTACCAAGGGAAAAAACCAATGTTCAGTTACAAACCCAAGGTCACACTTCCTTTTTTTTTGGCACATGTGGGATTTTAGTTCCCTACCAGGGATCGAACCCATGCTCCCTCCATGGCATTGGAAGCTCAGAGTTTTAATCACTGGATCTCCAGGGAAGTCCCCCAAGGTCACACTTTTGAGTACCTGGTAGAGCCATAAATTTTACTTGAGCCATATATGATCCAAAGGTCTAGGGTTTAGTTATTCCTTTATCTTGCTTTCAGCATTTTCCTGGGACAACCTGCCCAATACATTCTGCAGCTGCTTGCCCTTGTTATTATTGATATGCCAAATTCTGCATCACTGGATCATAATTTTAATACAAGTGCACCATTTTCTTATGATAACACAAACCGTTTTTGGATTGTAAGGGAACATTTGCCTTCCCCATAACAGGACATCTAGTGTAATGGATCTTCACAAGCGCTACCTTGTCTTAGAGAAGTTGTGGAAAGAGACTCAGAGGATTTAACTAGGCCCAGGGGATTGAGGATGTCATATATCATACTCCTGTGGGCTTTTTGAATGGAGAAATTGGGTTTGCTATTAGGATGGACCTGGACAGAAGAAAATAAGAGTGTTGTGAATAAAATATAAGAATTGTTATTACAGCACGTGGAAACACCTCTAGGGCTTGTGATTTGACCGTATTCCCAGATTGCTGCTCTCCAGTGTATGCAGTTTGCTTTGAAAGCAACTGAGATGATATTAAAGCTGTGGATGATGCTAAAATTTCCATACAAGAAGGCTAAATCAACTAAACCAAACTTTAAAACCCGTTTGACTTTATTAATCTTTGTAACTCAAGGGACACTCCCAAGAAGAAAGGATCCTATATGCCTCAGGTCTGAATCTAATTGCCAGTTAATAAAAATTCCAGGGTATCCTTAATCAGCCAATTAACTGACCTAACAATTATAATAGGGAAAGAAGGTGGGAGGGGTCGAGACTGGGAATAACAAATCCATCAAGGTGGAGTAAAATGCTTCAGAGGTTAATGGTGGACACCCTTTAACATAAAGGATTTTCTTCTACCTTGACTAGGTTCCCGTTTTTCTTTTCTTTCTCCCTTCCCTGACATTTGTAATTGTTGGAACCTCTAATTGGCTGATAAGCTAATTGAGAGAGGGAGGAGGAGAGGCTTAAAGATGTGTAGTATGTATTTTTTTTAAGGTTTTTATTCTCTGAAACAATATTTATGTGAAAATAGTTCACTGCAGTTAAGGATGTATTTCTATTTGAAATTTAGAGCATTTTTTTTTTACTGGAATAGTTACCTCCTAATTTATGAATCCACAACGTTAAACGTATTGATAAATTGAGATTGAAATATAATGTGAAAAGTCTGAGAATTAAGGAAGCCAGTTATTTTTTTTTACTTGAACATAGCTTCATAAAAATTTTAAGCCACAGTAAAATAGAAGCTCTCCTTATTAAAATAATATATTATTGGGACAGAATTATATTTTTATTTGTATGCTGAAAATTATAATACATTGAGGATTGGAAAAAGTGTGCCTGTAGGTGAAATTTTCTTCTCAATTATGATTTACCATTTTATAAATACTCTCAGATGTTGATAATAAGAAAAAGTTTAAAGTAAAAAGAATGGTGTTTGCTCCAAGAAACTCAGTTGCTGGAGTTTTCCTTTGTAGATGCATGCAGGTGTTTAGAAAAATGTATTTGGTAACAGTAAGTGATGGAAAACTGTCAGAGAAACTCAAGGTGGATCTGCAAACCTGGTCAAGCCCCCGAGTTGTAAAGCATCCTCTAAGATTTATTTAGTACATGTAGTACTTCAGTACTTTGATCACCACTCATCTAGACTTTTGTCACCAGGCTATGGAAATAGAGCATTTGAGATTTTGAAGGAAACTTGGAGATCACTTAGTTCTAGCTTCTCATAGAACCAAAGAGGAATCAGAAACCCAGAAAGGAGAAAGGACTTGTCTAAAGTCACAGGAAATTTTCTGGCTGAGCTGGGAGCAGGTCTCCAGATTGCCAGTCCTGTGTTCTTTCCTTTCTTCCCAACTTCCCCTTATATAAATGATACCAAAGGCCAGGGGGCAAATGCCAACTGCCATATTCTGTTAGAGACTGTTTCAATGCAAAAATCTGTTGCACTCCAAGTCTGATTGCCTTCATTTTTTAATCATTCTTCAATGGCCAACTCAGAAAGCATATGTCTTAGTTTTATTCTTATGAGCTTCGTTCCTCTTTCACTAATGCATTATTAACATGTCTTCTTTCTGTTCTGAAATGTTCTCAGGGGAATAACTGTGTCCTGAATTTGGAAGTGGAAATGACTGTAGGATCTATTCCTTTTAATCTGATGGCTAGGAAGTGCTGCTACCCCTTCAGTTCTCCCAGATTCGGCTTAAAAGGATTGTTCAGAATAATTCTTTTCTAATGCTGTTATAAACTGTACTCAGCCTTACAAGGTATATATGGACCTTGATTTTTATGTATCTGTTTTTTCGGAAAGAGAGGATGTTGGTTTTTTGTTTCCTCAGCTTTTTGTTGTGTTTTGTTTTCAGTCTTCAGGCTTGAAAATTTATTTGTGTAAAGGCTTCTCTTATTTTTCTTACTGAGAGCTAGTTTCACTTGAGCTTGTAAATTGCTTGTAAATCAAGATCTGATTAGGAAGTAATATATTCATCTGTAACTCCTGCATAAAAGTTATTCAAGTATTGTGACAAAATAAGTGTTGTTTACTTTATACATTTTCTGCAAATTCTAAAGATTTCGTCTAACTTAAAGGCTCTCATGGAATCTCGGGGATTGTGGCTTGCCCACTGAGAGTATAAAGGCTTGCTAAATTAAGTTGATTTGCCTGAGAAAGAAATGCTTCCATTATTCATGTCAGAAGCCTGTCACATCAAATTGAGGGAGTGGAGAAAACCCTTTTTTATCAACATTTTGAACCAAGAAAAACCAACCATTGAGGGCCTGAATTTCAATTGGGGAAAAAGTCAGACTGAAAGCAGGGTTCAAAAAAAAAAAAAAAAATTTCAGTTCTCCCAGATTCGGCTTAAAAGGATTGTTCAGAATAATTCTTTTCTAATGCTGTTATAAACTGTACTCAGCCTTACAAGGTATATATGGACCTTGATTTTTATGTATCTGTTTTTTCGGAAAGAGAGGATGTTGGTTTTTTGTTTCCTCAGCTTTTTGTTGTGTTTTGTTTTCAGTCTTCAGGCTTGAAAATTTATTTGTGTAAAGGCTTCTCTTATTTTTCTTACTGAGAGCTAGTTTCACTTGAGCTTGTAAATTGCTTGTAAATCAAGATCTGATTAGGAAGTAATATATTCATCTGTAACTCCTGCATAAAAGTTATTCAAGTATTGTGACAAAATAAGTGTTGTTTACTTTATACATTTTCTGCAAATTCTAAAGATTTCGTCTAACTTAAAGGCTCTCATGGAATCTCGGGGATTGTGGCTTGCCCACTGAGAGTATAAAGGCTTGCTAAATTAAGTTGATTTGCCTGAGAAAGAAATGCTTCCATTATTCATGTCAGAAGCCTGTCACATCAAATTGAGGGAGTGGAGAAAACCCTTTTTTATCAACATTTTGAACCAAGAAAAACCAACCATTGAGGGCCTGAATTTCAATTGGGGAAAAAGTCAGACTGAAAGCAGGGTTCAAAAAAAAAAAAAAAAAAGGCTGGGTATTTGTCTAATGTTGAAAATCAGTAGAGGAGATTGATTTAACTTTGGCTGAAACTTTTTATATAGACAGACAGAATGAAACTTCTTAAAGCAGCAAGTAGTACATACAATCTTGGTGTCTTTCATGTGTAAACTTGTCAAAAGTAGTTAAGCTAATTCAAATTTAAATCTCCTTGAATTTCTATTCTTTGACTTTTAATTTGTTTATTTTAAAGGATTTAGGAATGCATTTCTTGGGGGTTACTTTTCAAACATTGATGAATGTATTTTGTTTTTCAGAGTTCAAGATTATAGGCTCTGTTGTGTGATTAGAAATTATATTACTAAGAGAAGGAAGACAGACTAGTCAAGGACCAGCCCTCTTGTTTGTATCAGGTACGTGGGCATTTGTCTTTGTATGGGTGGAAGTATGCACATACACACGCACACACAACACACACACACACACACACACCTAACTTCAAATGAAGCACAAGTCATTAAGAGAATAATACAAGTTGGAAAAGTTAGGGGAGGACCATTTCCCAAGACAAGATATCCTCATGCAATATTAGTTTAGGAGACTTCTCTCGTATTTGCATTTGTTTAATTTTAAGTAGTTGAAACACAATAATAATAATAATATAGGATGATTTATTTGATTATTTATATAATGAAATATGCTCATTTTTTTGCAATATTTGATTTCTATATATGCATTTCAAATGATTGCAGGCCCCAGTAAATTCACTCTCAAGAACAAGGTTTATTTTTACAGATTTAATTCTTACCAACCGTCATTTATTTTGAATATGTTTCTGCCATTATTATCCAAGCAATAGTCTTCAAATGGTAATTTTAATCTGATTTAAACAGAACATCTGCTGGGCTACTGAAAAATGTACAAATTATTTTCTATATTTCCTAGATATATTTTTGCAGATACATATCTGATATTAAACCAAGAAAATGGCTCCAAAAATGATCAATTGGACAACTAAAAAATTGGATAATTTAAACTGTTTGAAGGAATTCCTGCTTTCTCTTCCTCTTTTAACAAATGAAACCTGAAATCTTGTAAAAGAATAAAACAAGCTTTTTTCCTTTTTTTGGTGGGAGGTTCTGCAGCACTTCAGTCTTTAACTGAACATTATGCTTACTTGATATTTGGAAATAAGAGTTGGCTTGTGGTGTTAGCAGTACAAAAGTAATTACTTCTCGGATCAACTGCAAATATGTGCAGGTTGTAGATGGGGGAGCCGTGAATGCAAGAGAGAGGCGATTGTACTGTGGAGGACTACAGAAGACAAGGATTAATGGCGAGTAGAATTGTATTTTGGTGTTCTTTCAGTAACGTTACAATCTCTCTGAAAGTGAATGCTGCTAACAAGGGAACCTATGAGGCAGGAGGTTGGAATGGGGTGGAGGTGGGGCATTTGGGGGTGCTAAATGCAGAGAACCATGTCAGAGTGAGAATTGAATATCTAGCTTCTGTGTATTTACAAAACAAACAAACAAAATAACAAAAAACAACCTTCTCATTTGACCTGTGTTTTTTTAGATATGACACCACCAGAGGTCAATATTATTGTGCCAGACCCCTGTGTCTATTTGCTGGCTGTTTTTGTCAGAATATAGATAATTGTTCAGAGAAAGACTTTAAATTGGTGTGCAGCAGGAACTGAGGATGGCAATATCGAACTCTTCAAAGTTTTCCCTATGAAATGTTATCATTTTCAGACAATTTTAAGATGCTGATAATGTTATTTTGTAATGAATGAAATTTGAGTTATATAGCATCATAAAATGATAGCTTGTTGGAACTGGGAGAATTTTAGAAATTGGCTAGGGTTAACAGTCTTACAGATATGAAAACTGGAAGCTCAAGGGGGCAGACTTGGTATCAGAACCCAGTTCTTATTCCCAGGGCCAGTGAACTTCTCATTGATTCCCATAGGACTAATAGGTTCAGTTTTCCTCTGCTTAGTGTCAAATGATGTTGAAATAGAACATATTAAATAAAAATTAAAAGCCTCTGCAACTCCAAACCCCAGAGAAAACTGTTCGTGGCTAACTAAGAGTGTTTCTTCTAAGATCCCCTACCCTCAATATAAAAATAAGCATTATTATTTTTACCTTGTATTTTTCACATTTTCTTGCTTGTTTATTATATATGTGCACACATATACCTGATGTGTATAACATATAATCTGCTCCATATGATTCTGTACTTTTTATAATGCAAACTACTTTTAAGCAATATTCTTATAAAAATTAATACAGATGAATTATCAAAGTATGTCCACATTGAAAAACAAAGACAAAAAAACCCTGCAAAATCACATGCAGGGTTTTGAAACTCTGTCTACTTTCTCCTACCTTATAATCCTACACCCCTAAATTCCCATTAACAAACTCTTTCTAAACATAGCATGGACACATTTTTTGTTTATTATAGATTGGGATCATACTTTGCATAGTAATCTGTAACTTTATTGTTTTTACTCAATATCTATCTTTTAAACATTTTTTATGTGAGTACCAATAAATCTACCCCATCTTTTTTAAAGGGTCCATAAAATTGAATTGTACTGATTTTGATAAAGTTGAATATCTTTTTGTTTTTTGATATTTTGTAAATTTCTTCTGCGAAGTCCCTGTGTGTTTTTCTTTTTTTTTTTTTTTTGGTTATTTAAAAATTGATATGTAGAAACTTTCTGTATTGTATGGGTAATAACTATTTGTCATAAATATTGCAAATATTTCCTCTTGTTTGTCATTTTTTTACCTTTGTTTCTGGTGTCTTTTAAATTCTTATATAAAAGTTTTAGATTTTTCTGTAAGCAGAGATACTAGGTTTTCCCTTGTTATTTCCTGTCCCTAATGTCAAGCAAAGAAAGGCCTTCTACCCCATGATTAAAAACAAAATACAAAATCCCTCTTATCTCTATAGATGTGTCTCTCTCTATATATGTATGTGTGTGTCTCTCTCTATATATATGTATGTATGTGTCTCTCTATATATGTATGTATGTGCTTAGTCGCTCAGTTGTGTCAGACTCTTTGTGATCCTATGCACTCTAGCCTGCCAGGCTCCTCTGTCCATGAGATTTCCCAGGCAAGAATACTGGAGTGGGTTGCCATGCCCTCTTCTAGGGGATCTTCCCAACCCAGCGATCCAATCCACGTCTACTGCATTGACAGGCTGTTTCTTTACCATCTGAGCCACCAGGGAAGCCCAATATATGTATACACATATATGTATAGTTTTGGCCATGCTGTAAGGCTTGTGGGATCTTAGCTCCCTAATCAGGAGTTGAACCCTGGGCCCGGGCAGTGAGAGTGCTGAGTCCTAACCATTGGACTCCCAGGGAATTCCCTTATGTATATATTTTTTCTGATACTTTTATGGTTTTAACTTTTTACATACTTAGATAGGCAAGGCACATAGTGACTAGTGGTAGATCAAGTGTTCTCCTTGCACATACATGGGTCTGCTCATGTACACACACACACCAAAGTAACTGTGGAGGTGATGGATATGTTAATTATTTGATTGTGGTAATCATTTTACAGTGTATACACATATCAAAATGTCATATTGTATACTTTAAATGTATATAATATTTATTTCTCAAAAGTTAATTTAGGGACTTCCCTAATAGTCCAGTGGTTAAGAATCCTTGCTTCCACCAAGGGTGTGGGTTTGATCTCCGGTTGGGGAACTAAGATCCCACGTGATACATGGTGCAGCCAAAAAAAAAAAAAAGAAAACGACTCAGTAGCATGGACATTGAAGTAGGCAAGCTTATGTTTGAGTTATTGCTCAACTAACTAGCTGTGTGACCTTGGGCAAGCCACTTTTCCTCTCAGTGCCTTGATTTCCCCATCTGTAAAATAGGCATAGAGTCATTCCAAGGATTAAACAAATTAAGGTGAATGATTTTAAGGAATATAGCCCAATGCTTGGTACATATTAAGTTCACAATAAATTATAGCCATTTTTCTTATTTAAATCTGTGACAAATTTATAATTTATTTTGCCTATTACTTGGAAAAAATAGAATTCTGAGTGAAATTACATTGTTTATACAGGTTCTCTGGAGACTAACATCTCTACCAAATTGAATCTCCCATGTATGATTTAGGTCTTTTTTCATGTCCTTCACTGGAATTTTCTTAGTATGAGTCTTAACACTTTTCTTGTTATTTCTTATTTATTCCTGAGTACTTTATAACTCTTATTGCTATTGAGAATGAAAGTAATTTTTAATGTTATGGTGAATGAGATTTTTCATTACATTTACTAATAGGTTATTGCTTATATAAAGGAAAGTGATGAATTGGTTTTATGCATAGTTTGTAAGGAGCCACCTCACTGAACCCTCTATTAATTCTAATAGTTTATTTTCTTGGAGACTGTTGTATCATCTGTTCTGTTTTTAACATTTATTATTCATTTCTTTTTATTGTTTCCTTGCATCAGGCAAAATGTTGAGAACAATACAGAGGCAGTGACAGTCTTGTCTTGGTTTTGATTTGAATATTTATAGGGCGTGACCTCTATCATGATATTGTAGTGGTTTCTGATATTGGCTTTTGTATTGATAAAGATGTTCCTGTTCTTAAGTTTGCCAGGGTTTACAATCAAGAATTACTGTTGAAGTTTATCAAATGCCTTTTTGGCATCTAATGGGATGACATTTTAATTATTTTTAAAAAATCTTATGTAACCAGTTAATATATTGAACTTCTGTAACACTGGCTTTGGTTTGCTAATAATTAGAATATCTGTTTCTAAATTAATAACTGAGATTGAATTTGAATTATCTTCATCAGGTTTTTGTACAAGTGTTACCAAAGTCTTCCAAATTTATTCGATAAGTTGTTTTTGCCTGTAGTCCAGAATAACTTAAATAGCACAGTAGTTACACATTTCCTAAACATTTGAGAGGTTGTAAGCTTTAACAAAATTTTTTTGGTGATTAATCTTTTTATACACTTTTTAAACTCTTCTATGACTGTTGTTTTATTTATAGTCTTTGTTGCTCTTTGAGTCAATTTTTCATATTTATAGTTTCCCAGAAAATGGTTCATTTAATCTAATTTTCAATGGCATAAAATTGTGCGTGCCTGCATACCCAGTCACTCAGTCATGTCCAACTCTTTGGGACCCCATGTACTGTAGTCTGCTGGGGTCCTCTGTCCATGGAATTTTCTAAGCGAGAATACTGGAATGGGTTGCCATTTCCTTTTCCAGGGGATCTTCCTGACCCAGGGATTGAACCTACGGCTCCTGCATTACAGGCAGATTCTTTACCATTGAGCCATCTGGGAAGCCCACACTTGAGTGTATGTGTGAGTACATGATAAGTTGCTTCAGTCATGTCTGACTCTTTGCAACCCTATGGGCTCTAGCCTGCCAGGCTTCTCTGTCTATTGGATCCAGGCAAGAATACTGGAGTGGGTTGTCATTCCCTTCTCTAGGAGATCTTCTTGACAGGGATCGAACCTGCATCTCTTATGTCTCCTGCATTGGCAGGTGGGTTCTTTAGTACTAGTATCACCTGGGAAGCCCCACTTGAGTGTATACCTTGTTTATTACTTCATAAACATCATTAAAACTTTGGAAGCCTGAGGCTCCTCCTCTAACTCTGAATTTTACATTCATCATATCCTTTCTACATGATTTTACCATGTATATACTTATATATTTCCAGAGTGTGTATGTGTGTGTGTATATATATATATATATTGTTGTTGTTGTTTGTTTTCCTACTCCAGGGGATCTTACTGACCTAGGGATCAAATCCACATCTCTTGTGCCTCCTGCATTGACAAGCAGATTCTTTGCCACTGTGCCACCTAGGAAACAAGGTTGTGTATACTATTTTCTTATACCCTGTAAACTCTTCTGCATCCACTGTATCATTACTTATGTTGTATGGTTTTGTTTTGTTTGTTTTTTGTCAGTTTTGCAAGGTTTTTATATAGTTGCTTTTTTTCTTGTATATTTTTTAAAAAGTATAATTTTTTTTATTTTAATTGGAGGTTAATTACTTTACAATATTATATTGGTTTCGCCATACATCAACATGAATCCTTTTTAAAAAAGGAAGCCAGTGATTTTACTAATCATATCTACTTAATATATAGTTAATATATCAATTTCTCTTTCATTTAAATTGATGTCTTCATCATAATTTCTTTTGGCTTCCACTTTTTTTTCTAGTTCATTAGGCTGTGCTGGGTCTTCCTGGGCTACTCTCTAGTTGTGGTGCATGGGCTTCTGATTTCAGTGGCTTCTCTTGTTGCAGAGCATGGGTTTTAAGACATGTAGGCTCAGTAGTTGTGGTGCATGGGCCTAATTTCCCTGAGGCACGTGGAATCTTCCTGAACCAGGGACTAAACACATGTCCCATCCCCTGTATTGGCAGGTGGACTCCTCACCACTGGACATCCAGGAAGTCTCAGTCTTTCTTCTTTGGTAATAAGATAGTTTAAGGCCATGGGGTTTCCTCTTGAGTGTGATACTTATTAATTAATTAATTAATTGACAGGATCTTAGTTCCCCAACCAGGGATTAAACCTGTGCTCCCTGCAGTGGACATCAGAGCCCTGACCACTGGATCACCAGGGGATTCCCTTGAGTATGATTTTCATTGCATCTTATAGGTTTTGATCATCTTATGGGTTTCTGTAGCCATCAGATTATCTGTAATACAGTTTTAATTTCCTCTGGATGATTAAAAATTCATACCCACCTTTTAATTGTTAATTTCTTGTTTTATTTTAAAATTGTAATTGGCAGTCCCTGGTGGCTCAGTGGTAAAGAATCTGCCTTCCAATGCAGGAGACCTAGGTTCAATCCCTGGGTCAAGAAGATCCCCTGGAAAAGGAAATGGCAACCCATTTCAGTATTCTTGCCTGGGAAATCCCATGGGCAGAGGAGCCAGGAAGGCTGTAGTCCATGGGGTCACAGAAGAGTTGGACACAGCTTAGTGACTAAACAACAATAAATACAGCACATAAGATTTTTAAAGTTTTTAGACTTTCTTGTTACCAAATTCAGATGTAAATTGAAGAAAGCAGGGAAAACCGCTAGACCATTCAGGTATGACCTAAATCAAATCCCTTATGATTATACAGTGGAAGTGAGAAATAGATTTAAGGGCCTAGATCTGATAGACAGAGTTCCTGATGAACTATGGAATGAGGTTCGTGACATTGTACAGGAGACAGGGATCAAGACCATCCCCATGGAAAAGAAATGCAAAAAAGCAAAATGGCTGTCTGGAGAAGCCTTACAAATAGCACTGAAAAGAAGAGA
>SJYX01018236.1:11196-23235 GCA_006410675.1 Oreotragus oreotragus | reverse complement strand
GGGGCAGGAGGAGAAGGGGATGACCAAGGATGAGATGGCTGGATGGCATCACGGACTTGATGGACGTGAGTTTGAGTGAACTCCGGGAGATGGTGATGGACAGGGAGGCCTGGCGTCCTGCGATTCATGGGGTCGCAGAGTCAGACACGACTGAGCAACTGAACTGAACTGAACTGGAGGCCAGTCAAT
Source organism: Oreotragus oreotragus (assembly GCA_006410675.1). Lineage (NCBI taxonomy): Eukaryota > Metazoa > Chordata > Mammalia > Artiodactyla > Bovidae > Oreotragus > Oreotragus oreotragus. The sequence continues at coordinate 23,046 of SJYX01018236.1, read as the reverse complement.
TTTCAGAGGTGTTCTTAGAACATTCAAGAAACCATGTTGTATTCAGGATATAAATTCTTCCTATATTGATTTTTAAAAGCTTATCATTATTTAAACCCTTCTTACAGATTTACTTGATCTTATAAAATTCATAGAGAGGTGTGTTAAATTTCCTATATAACTATAGGTTTATGAATTATCTAGATATTTCTAAGTTTTCTTAAAAGAATAAATTATGGTACTATGTAGTTCCATAAAGGTTAATGAAAGTATTATCTTCTTTGTAATTTTACCTTTAGTTATTATAAAATATCCCTTTGCATCTAATTTAATGTTTTTGGCTTTATAGTCAACTTTGAGATTAACATGGCCTTCCTGTTTTCATTTTATTTGAATTTCCCTAGTATGTCATTGCCCATATTTTTATGACTAACCTTTTTATCTCAAATTACTTGGGTATTCCTCTACTTCTATTTGATTCTTATCTGTATTTTCCAATCTTCATAAAAAAACTTCCAGCTTCTAACTCTCTCTGTTCATTTACTCTTCTCCCAAGTACTTTGAATATCTTTGTAATCATTGCCTTGAACACTCTCAGGTAGATTTCTTTTATTTGCTTATTTGTTTTTAGTTCTGCTGTCTTCCATGCTGTGTGCGGGCTTTCTCTAGTTGCCGTGAGCAGAGGCTACTCTTCATTGCATTTCACGGGCTTCTCTCATTGCAGTGGCTTCTCTTGTTGCAGAGCACGGGCTTCAGTAGTTGCAGCAGTTGTGCTCGGTAATTGTGGTTCCCGGGGTCCAGAGCACAGGCTCAGTAGTTGTGGCGCATGGGCTGAGTTGCTCCATGGCATGTGGGATCTTCCCAGGTCAGGGATCGAACTTGTGTCTCCTGCATTGGCAGATGGATTCTTTACCCCTGAGCCACCAGAGATGTTGCATGGTTTGTTCTTTATATCTTTAGTTGTAGAAGAGCTTTTTTGCCAATCTTCAGGTTTTTTCATCAATTGTTGCTCTGTGAGTTGTAATTTTGGTACTCCTGTAGTAAGAGGTGAGCTCAGGACCTTCCTACTCTGCCATCTTGGTCACTCCCCCTATTTTGGCCTCCTTTTTTCATAATGATGTTTTGTAGTTTTCAGTGTGCAGGTGTTGAACTTCCTTTGTTATGTGTATTCCTAACTATTTTATTCCTTTTGATTTTATTGTCATTGGAGTTGTTAATTTCATTTTTGGACTGTTTATTGCAAATATATAGAAAATCAGTAAGTATACTGATCTGTATTTTGTGAGATTTCTAAATTCATTTATTAAAGTAGTTTATTTTTGTGGATTATTTAACATTGTGTCATCTGCTAATATAGTTTACCTATTCTTTTCCACCTTTGATGCCTTTTGTGTCTTTCTCTCACCTAATTGCCTCATCTAGAATTCCAGTACAATGTTGACCAGACTGATGAGAGCAGACTACCTTATCTTGTTTCTGATCTTAGGGGGAAAGTATTCAGTTCTTCACCATTAAGTATGATATTAACTGTGGGTATTTTCCCTTCATTTAAAAATTTATCTTGAGTAATGGGGAAACAGTGTCAGACTTTATCTTTTTGGGCTCCAAAATCACTGCAGATGGTGATTGCAGCCATGAAATTAAAAGACGCTTACTGCTTGGAAGGAAAGTTATGACCAACCTAGATAGCATATTCAAAAGCAGAGACATTACTTTGCCAACAAAGGTCTGTCTAGTCAAGGCTATGGTTTTTCCAGTGGTCATGCATGGATGTGAGAGTTGGACTGTGAAGAAAGCTGAGCGCAGAAGAATTGATGCTTTTGAACTGTGATGTTGGAGAAGACTCTTGAGAGTCCCTTGGACTGCAAGGAGATCCAACCAGTCCATTCTGAAGGAGATCAGCCCTGGGTGTTCTTTGGAAGGAATGATGCTAAAGCTGAAACTCCAGTACTTTGGCCACCTTATGCGAAGAGTTGACTCATTGGAAAAGACTCTGATGCTGGGAGGGATTGGGGGCCAGAAGAGAAAGGGATGACAGAGGATGAGATGGCTGGATGGCATCACTGACTCGATGGACATGAGTTTGAGTGAACTCCGGGAATTTGTGATGGACAGGGAGGCTTGGCATGCTGCAATTCATAGGGTCGCAAAGAGTCGGACACAACTGAGTGACTGAACTGAACTGAACTGAAAGTATGAAAAATTCTTTTTCTCTACTTTACATATGCAGGTACCAACCACTAAGTGTGGGAAACACTTTCAACTGTGTGACTGCTTACACTTTCATGATAAGATTGCAAGCAGTGCAGTGAAGGACAAAACACAAGACTCTGGAGATGCCAGTCAACCATGTGATGCTTTCTCTAGACCAGTGGTCCCCAGTCTTTTCATCACCAGGGACTGGTTTTGGGAAAGACAGTTTTTCCACAGATGGGGTTAGGGGGGATGGTTTTGGAATGATTACATTTATTATTATTATTACATTACATTTATTATGTACTTTATTTCTCTTATTACATCAGCTCCGCCTCAGATAATCAGGCATTAAATCCTGGAGGTTGGGGACCCCTGGTCTATATCACTCACCTGTGTATAGAATGAGGCCAGAAAGTAGGTTTTCTGAACTCTGTAAGGCAATAAAAGTTTGTTTTTCCCTTAACTTTGCCATTAAGGTGTGTCGCAATTTTTGTGGCCATGTCACAAAGGAAAGAATTTCCAAATTTGAGAAAGATGGGGAGGAAAATAATTGTCTTACATGCTTTCTTCATCTCTGTACAGTCTTCCAAAATGGCTTTTTATTGGAAAAAATCACCACCCTCTTTTGAAAGTGCTGACACTGACCTTTCCTGGTAGTTCAGATGGTAAAGAATCTGCCTGCAATACAGGAGACCCAGGTTTGATCCCTGGGTTGGGAAGATACCCTGGGGAAGGGCATGACAACCCACTCTAGTATTCTTGCCTGGAGAAGTCCATGGACAGTGGAGCCTGGCAGGCTACAGTCCATGGAATCACAGAGTCAGATACTACTGAACCAACTTAGCACGCAATGCTGACCTTCACAAAAATAGCAGACTTTTAGGTGGTGAACCTGTACCAGTTATCCCAATCCAAAAGAAATTTATTTAAAAAAATTAAAGTGCTAAGTCTTACACTTTCCAATACATCATACTGAACATTTAGTGCGGGCAAACAGCTCCCAGATAAAACAAAAAAACTTTCATTTTCCTGGAAGGACTTGCACCATCAGAAGCCATGTTGCTTCTCAAGCCTGATGTCCTAGCAGATTAGCTATGAGCTTGTAGGTGAAACAGCCCCTGCTGCCTCCCTCTGGTCTTACTTTCTTGTACTTCTGAAACCTATCTTCCTTCATCTGATTTTTCCTTAACTATAAAATTGTCATTCTCTTTGTGTAAGAAGGTGAATACGAGTTTCATTATTCTGCAGCTTTTCCCTTTATAAAAAGAGTTCAAGGCCAGCCATCATTCAACTCAGGACAATTATTGTTGTGAGAAAACGCAAGGACCAGCCTTTCCAGAACCTCCAAATTTCTAACAGAAGTGAGAATAACCATTTTTATTTATAATTGTTGACACATTTTAATTTTCCAATCTGCCAGAGACCATGTTTAATCTCTAGTCTGGGTCCAAGTAGAAAAGACTCAGTTGCCTTTTAAAGTGATTTGAAAATAAGTTCAAAGTTCTGTATTTATTCATGTATGTTTTATTTCAGGTATCCTTTATTCCTTTGTGTGTATCCAGATTTCCATCTGGTAACATTTTCTTTCTGCCTAAAAGACTTCCGTTAACATTTCCTGTATTGCCGTTCTGTTGGTAATGAATTCTCTCAGCTCTTGTATGTATGAAAAATACTTAAAACATTTTTTTTGAAAAATGTCTGCCATATAGAGAAGTAGGATAGTTCACTGAACAGCCATATACCATCATCTGGATTTAATGATTATAATAATTTTGATATATTAATATATTTTTGAAATATTTTAAAATAAATTATAGATATCATATTTCACCCACATAAGTTTTACACTCATCACTAACAAAAAGGACATTTTCCTACATAACCACAGTACCATTATTATATCTAACATAATTTACAGTAATTCTCTAGTATTCTTTAATATCCAATCTTCATTTAAATTTCCCTGATTGTGTTAATACCAAAAATGTCTTTACAGCTGATTTATTCAAACCAGATTCCAATTGAGTGCCATTTGGTGAATGTTGCTCTTAAATCTCTTCTATTCTAGGACAGGCATGTTGTCTCTCCACCTCTCCTCCTGCCCGAAATGTGAGATATATATGTATGTATATATACATATATATACAGACACCAAATATATATTTGGTCTTTTCACCATTTCTGGCACAGAGCTCCTAAAATCTTTGGAATTTCCCAAGTGGAGAGAATATAATGATGTTTTTTCTTATGTTAATAAGATAACTTTTGGAGAACACCTAAGGATGGAGGCTAGTTGTCAGTGGAACCAACCAAATGATTAAAAAGGAGAGTGGCTGAATGTTGGCTCAGTCACCAGTGGCTAGTGATTTAATCAACCATGCCTATGTAATGAAACCTCCATAGAGTTTGAAGATACTGAAGCTGAAGCTCCAATACTTTGGCCACCTGATGTGAAGAGACGACTCATTGAAAAAGACACTGATGCTGGGAAAGATTGAGGGCAGGAGGAGAAGAGGGCGACAGAGGATGAGATAGTTGGATGGCATCACAGACTCAATGGGCATGAGTTTGAGCAAATTCTGGGAGATAGTGAAGGACAGGGAAGCCTGCTGTGCTGCAATCCATGGGGTCACAAAGAATCTGACACGACTGAGCGACTGAACAACGACTAGACAGGGGAGATAGGATTTGAACCCAGCTCTGTGTAAGCCAAAGGCCACGTGCTTAATTGCATTCCTAAAGTATGATTTGAATGAATCAGTGAATTTCTGGCCTGAGGCAAGTCACCTCTACCCTAAATGATACTTTACTTTCAATTTGTGTGCTTTTAGAAAGGAGTGTGAAATTTGAGATACATGGCAACCACTCCAGTCCAGTATTCTTGCCTGGGAAATCCCATGGACAGAGGAGCCTGGTGGGCTACAGTCCATGGGGTCACAAGAGTTGAACACAACTTAGCAATCAAACCACCACCACCACTGTGGTGGCCATGAAAGGCACCTCTCAGATCTCTGACTTCAAGGAACCTGATTGAATGATGATCTCAGTTACTGAGCTCTAAGTTCTCTACTGCATTTGCATGAGACCAATTTCTCCATAGATTGTGCCGAGCCAGTGACTGAGTCCATCAAAAATACTAAAGGAGGCCCACTCCTGGGAGTTACAGACTTTGGCTCAAGGATCCCCTATCAGTCTTGCTGCCATTTTTTTAGAATTGCATTGCAGTGTAAGACTTTATAACCAACCTTTCTTCCTTCCCTCTCTCCTCCAGAGTCAGACCTATATTACTGTCTGACAGCTCTTGAGCCATAACACATAGTGTCTTTTCCTTCACAGATATTTTCTCCATCTTTGTATCTTCTTGGAGGACCCAGACTAACAAGTACCTATTTCCTGGATACTTCCCCAGGTAAATAATTTCTGATCTATAAGATGAAAAGACAAACCAGATTAATGGAAAATACAGAGACTACCAGAATGGAACTGTCAAAGAAAGCCAATGGCAAGTTTATTGCATGCTTCAAATAGCAGTTTTTTTTTTTTTTTCAGATGATGGTACAATTATAATTGGTTATGGATACTAACTTAGTATGGACTTCCAAGGTAGTGCTAGTGGTAAAGAACTCACCTGTCAATGCAGGAGACATAAGATGTGGGTCCGATCCCTGGGTCCAGAAGATCCCCTGGAGGAGGGCATAACAACCCACTCCAGTATTCTTGCCTGGAGAGTTTCATGGACAGGGTAGCCTGGTGAGGCTATAGTCCATAGGGTCACAGAGTCAGACGTGACTGAAGCAACTTAGTATGCACTTTGTATGCATATTAGTGACTGATGACAAATAGTTTCATTTAAAACACTTATTTGAAAATTGGAAGAAATACAGTGCCTCTTGGTTAGCAAAAATTGGAAGAAATATGAAGCCTCTTGGTTAGCACCAATTCTGGACATACTAAAGATAAGCAAAGGTCATAACTTTCTAAGTAAAGATGTAAGAAGTCTTTTTTCATGTTTAAAGGTATTCCACACCAAAAAAAAAAGATTGTTTTCTCTAATCTGGCTTAAAGAAAGTAACTGTGTTTTAGACTTTAAGACTGGATTCTATACATTATTATAACTTTTAGGCAGCTGTAAGGTGAGGATTTGGTAGGAAGAAGATGGGGACGGAAAGGAAGATGTAAATGTCTGATGAGGTACTTAAATAGGATCCAGACATCAAATATTCTATTTACATGAATTGGTAACATTCAGATTTTCAAAGCTTATTGCAGATCAGCTTAAATTTCTCTATTGTTGTTTAGTCGCTCAGTCGTGTCTTTTTGTGACCTTATGTACTGCAGCATGCTGGGCTTCCCTGTCTATCACTATGTTCCAGAACTTGCTCAAACTCATTTCCATTATGTTGGTGATGTCATCCAACCATCTCATTCTCTGTCATCCCCTTCTCCTCCTGCCTTCAATCTTTCCCAGCATCAGAGTCTTTTCCAGTAAGTTGGCTTTTCACATCAGGTAGCCAAAGTATTGAACTTCAGCTTCAGCATTAGTCCTTCCAATGAATATTCTGGGTTGATTTCCTTTAGGATTGACTGGTTTGATCTCCTTGCAGTCCAAGGGGCTCTCAAGAGTCTTCCAACACCACAGTTCAAAATCATCAAGTCTTTGGTGCTCAGCCTTCTTTATGGTCCAACTCTTACATCCATACATCACTACTGGAAAAAAACATAGTTTTAATTAGATGGATATTTGTCGTCAAAGTAATGTCTCTGCTTTTTAATGCACTGTCTAGTTTGGTCATAACTTTTCTTCCAAGGAGCAAGGGTCTTTTAATTTCATGGCTGCAGTCACCATCTGCAGTGATTTTAGAGCCCAAGAAAATAAAATCTGTTACTGTTTCCATTATTTCCCCATCTATTTGCCATGAAGTGATGGGACCAGATGCCATAATCTTAATTTTCTGAATGTTGAGTTTTAAGCCAGCTTTTTCACTCTCCTCTCACTTTCATCAAGAGGTTCTTTCAGTTCCTCTTCACTTTCTGCCATAAGGGTGGTGAGTGTCATCCACATATTTGAGGTTATTGATATTTCTCCCAGCAATCTTGATTCCAGCTTGTGCTTCATCCAGCCTGGCATTTTGCTTGATGTACTCTGCATAGAAGTTAAATAAGTGGAGTGACAATATACAGCCTTGACGTACTCCTTTCCCAATTTTGAACCAGTCTGTTGATCATGTCCAGTTCTAACTGTTGCTTCTTGACCTGCATGCAGGTTTCTCAGGAGGCAGGCAAGGTGCTCTGGTATTCTCATCTCTTGAAGAATTTTCCACAGCTTGTTGTGATCCACACAGTCAAAGGCTTTAGTGTAGTCAATGAGGCAGAAGTATATGTTTTTCTGGAATTCTCTTGCTTTTTCAGTGATCCAATGGATGTTGGCAATTTGATCTCTGGTTCCTCTACCTTTTTTAAATTTCTCAATAGCTACACTTAACAAAGATACACTTACTCTCATATTTAAATTTTTAGAAATTAATAGAAAGTAAAATTATGAAATATTCATTGAGTACCCTACTGTGTACATAGCAGTTTGCAAGGAGGTAGGGATATTTCAGAGAACATGAAAGACACAGAAAGATATTTTCGTGACATTGTCTACTTGTCCACAGCCCAGCGTGCTATTTCTGTACTTAAAATAGAAGTTCACAGTAGAAATGTTCAATTAACTGTTAAACACCTTTGTCAATTAAGAGATCATTTCTAGATCTGATGGATGAGTTCAAAATATACAATTCATTTTAATCATCAGGCGGAAGAACAGTGCTACTCTCAAGAAGTGAGCAGATAAACATGTAAATGAACTCACAAATCTTTCAGAAGTACTCTGTCTGGAGTGATTGAATATTAATGTGAAAAATTTTCCATGTGTTAAATGACGAGCTGAATTACACTGAGCAGTGTGATGTTCAATGATAATATAATTATATTGTATTTTGTAACATATTTAATAAGAACTAGATTATAAGTGTGAGACACTGGGGACACAGCTAGAACAAGAAAAACTCTGTTGAAAGCTCCAAGGACTAAGACCCGTAAGTGTAGCAATGTAAGGCTTTCATGTATCACAGTTGCTTACCCAGTCACCTTTTCTCCATGATGCTTGATTTTCTTTCTTATTCTGTCCCAATCCACCGAGAGATTATAATCTTAGAAACCAGGTCAAAAGTCACCAGAAAGCCTTTCCTGACATTTTACCCTTGTGGTGACCACAAGGACCGCACCTTGAGGAGCTCCAACTACAGGGAATATAATCGACCAAGGATCCCAGCTATGTGATTATGGGAAATCCACCTCCAGGTTTGCATCAAAGCCATGTGTCTCATGGGGTACTTCCAGTCAATGCCCAAAGACCAAAGGGTTGCTAAGGCAAACCTGTTCCTGGAAGACACGGATCCTCTTTGATTTTGACTTTGGTTTGCAGTGTTTCTGTCAACAGCTCTGTCAGACTGCCTTTAGGCTGCATGGCTGTCTAGGGTGCTACCACCCAACCTTGTCTCCCTCTTTATTTCATTCATGTCACACTGGCATCATGATCTGATAACTCTCCCAGTGTTTTCCTAGCTCCCTTCCTAATTCTCTCTCATAGGCATTTCCTCTAATAAAATGCTTCTCCTTTAATCCTGTCTTGGCTTCAGGTTTTCAGAAGACTTAACACAACTCTCCCTTCTCTTAGGTACTTCTCCAATTGCCCTTGTTTCGGTCTTGAGTGGCCACTTTTTCTGTTGTTTTTGCATCAGCCTTCCATTCTCTATTGTGAGTTCCTGGAAGGGAGGTTTGTCAAGATTTTATTCTTGGTGCCTAGCATGTATTAGGTGCATAATCAATGATGAGTGAATGATGAATGTATGAAAACAGTAGAGTTGTTAGGAGCCACTTAGTCGGAAGGATGTGATTTCAAATCCTAATTTTGCTGGTTTAGTAGCCTGGTGACCTTGTACAAGTAAATTATCTTTACCTAACTCTGTCTCTCTTTCCTAACCTAATTTCTGTCCCTGTGAATTTGCTACCCTGGACATTTCACATAAGTAGAATTGCATGATATGTACCTTATATATTTGGCTTCTTTCACTTAGCAATGATGCTTTCAAGGGTCACACATGTGGTAACATGTATCACTACTTCATTACTATTATGGTAAATTGGAACTGACATCTATGGATGTATCACATTCTGTTTATCTGTTCATGAGTTGATAGATATTGAGTTGTTTCTACTTATGGCTATTATGGATTATGCTGCTATGATCATTTGAATACAAATTTTTCTGTGAACATACATTTTAAATTCCATTGGGTATATATGTAGGAGTAGAATTGTTAGCTTGTATGATAACTTTATGTGTAACATTTTGAGAAACTGTCAAATTTTTTTCCAAAGCAACTGTAACACATTACATTCCACTAGCAATGTATGAGTTCTGATTTCTCTACATCCTTGCCAACACTTGCTTTTCAGTTTTCTTTTTCTTTAATTATAGCCATTGTGGCAGATATGAAATGGAATCTCATTGTGCTCTTGATTGGCATTTCCCTAATGACTAATGAGCTTGAGCACCTTTTCATATACTTATTTGCTATTTTGTAGATCTTCTTTAAAGAAGTTCAGTTAGTTCAGTTAAGTCACTCAGTCGTGTCCGACTCTTTACAACCCCATGGACTGCAGCATGCCAGGCTTCCCTGTCCNCTTTTCATATACTTATTTGCTATTTTGTAGATCTTCTTTAAAGAAGTTCAGTTAGTTCAGTTAAGTCACTCAGTCGTGTCCGACTCTTTACAACCCCATGGACTGCAGCATGCCAGGCTTCCCTGTCCTTCACCAACTCCCAGAGCTCACTCAGACTCATGTCCATCGAGTTGGTGATGCCATCCAACTATCTCATCCACTGTCATCCCCTTCTCCTCCCATCTTCAATCTTTCCCAGCATCAGGGTCCTTTCAAATGAGTCAGTTCTTCACATCAGATGGCCAGAGTGTTGGATTTTATGCTTCAGCATCAGTCCTTCCAATGAATATTCAGGACTGATCTTCAGAATGGTCTGGTTGGATCTCTTTGCGGTCCAAGGGACTCTCAAGAGTCTTTTCCAGCTCCACAATTCAAAAGCATCAATTCTTCGGTGCTCAGCTTTCTTTATAGTCTCACATCTATAGATGACTAATGTCTATTCAAATCCATTGCCCATTTTAAGTTGGGTTTTTAATCTCTTTTTATTATTGAGTTATGTTGTTTATATAGTCTATATGCAAGTTTAAATATCAGGTATATGATATGCAGATATTTTATCCCATTCTGGGGGTTATCTTTTCACTCTCTTCATACTGTCCTTTGACCTACAAAAGTTTTTAGTTTTGATAAAGTCCTCTTTATCTATTTTTCTTTTGTTGCTTGTGCTTTCAATATCATATAAAAAAACTATTACCTAAGCCAGAGTCATGAAGATTTATACCTATGTTTCCTTCTAACAGTTTTCTAGATTTTATTTTTAAATTTAAATCTTTAAAGACTAAGGGGTTAATTTTTATATATGGTGTGCTTTAGGGATCTAAATTCATTTTGTGCATGTGGATATCCAATTGTCCCAGTGCCTTTTGTTGGAAAGGCTATTTATTCTTTCCCCATTGAATTTACTTGGCACCACTGTCAAAAATCAATTGACGAAGAGATAATAGACATATGGCTTTATTTCTAGACTCTCCAGTCAATTCCATCAATCTCTATGTTTATCCTCATGCCAGTACCACACAATCTTTATTAATGTAGCTTTGTAATAAATTTTGAGATCAGGAAATATGAGTCTTTCAACTTTGTTCTTTTTTTTTTTTTTCAGTATAGTTTTGGCCATTTGGGATTCCTTATTTCCATAGTATTCTTATTTCCATAAGATTGTTATGAACAGCTGTCCATTTCTTTAAAAGAGGCACCTGAGAATTTGACAGGAATTTTTTTGACTTTATACATCATTTTGGGGAGTATTACCATCATGACAATAATAAGCCTTCCAATCCATGGACATGGGCTGTGTTTTCATTTATTTAGGTCTCCTTTAATTTCTTTCAACAAGGTTTTGTAGTTTTCAGTGTATAAGTCTTACACTTCTTTCATTAAATTTATTCCTAAATGTTTTTTGATTCTATTATAAATGGAATAGTTTTCTTAATTTCATTTTTGGACCATTCATTGCTAGTATATAGTTCAGTTCAGTTCAGTTGCTCAGTCGTGTCCAACTCTTTGTGACCCCATGAATTGCAGCATGCCAGGCCTCCCTGTCCATCACCAACTCCCAGAATTCACTCAGACTCACGTCCATCGAGTCAGTGATGCCATCCAGCCATCTCATCCTCTGTCATCCCCTTCTCCTCCTGCCCCCAATCCCTCCCAGCATCAGAGTCTTTTCCAATGAGTCAACTCTTCACATGAGGTGGCCAAAGTACTGGAGTTTCAGCTTTAGCATCATTCCCTCCAAATGGTCTGATCTCCTTCAGAATGGACTGGTTGGATCTCCTTGCAGTCCAAGGGACTCTCAAGAGTCTTCTCCAACACCACAGTTCAAAAGCATCAGTTCTTCTGTGCTCAGCTTTCTTCACAGTCCAACTCTCACATCCATACATGACCACTGGAAAAACCATAGCC
>SJYX01018235.1:441744-472972 GCA_006410675.1 Oreotragus oreotragus | reverse complement strand
TTTGGAAGGAATGATGCGAAAGCTGAAACTCCAGTACTTTGGCCACCTCATGCGAAGAGTTGACTCATTGGAAAAGACTCTGATGCTGGGAGGGATTGGGGGCAGGAGGAGAAGGGGATGACCGAGGATGAGATGGATGGGTGGCATCACAGACTCTATGGACGTGAGTCTGAGTGAACTCTGGGAGATGGTGATGAACAGGGGGTCACAAAGAGTCGGACACAACTGAGCAACTGAACTGAACTGACCAGTCACTAATAGGCTTTGAAGCTGGCATTATGAGCCACTGGTCATGGGATGCATCTGTCCATAGGTAAATTACTCACAACTAATACACCATGATAACTGACGCTGAAAGTTGTGCTATTGGGCAGCTGGTGTTATTTAAACTGTAGTCCCTGAAACTGTGCACACCAGAACTGTTCAAAGCAAGGGCTGCCTTGAATATAGAAAGAAACAAGAAATAGATAATAGAAAGGACACAATAATTTCCTAATAACTATACATATTTAAGACCCTTATGCTGGGAAAGATTGAAGCAGGAGGAGAAGGAGACGACAGAGGATGAGATGGTTGGATGGTATCACCAAATCAATATGCATAAGTTTGAGCAAACTCTGGGAGATGGCAAAGGATAGGGAAGCCTGGCATACTGCAGTCCATGGGGTCACAAAGAGTTGGACAAGACTGAATGATTTAACAATAGCAACAAAATATAGAGTTAAATACAGGGGATAGGTAAGGACTAGTATTTATTGACCTGAAATATTTTTCTATTGTTTGATCTTTTGCAAATTAATATTTATAGCTTTGAGGACAAACAAAAGTGGGAAAAAGATTACTTCTGTCTCACAAAATCTCATTCTGTCTCCCACAATCAGCATCCTGGTAAAGGTAACCAGAAAGACATTGAGAAGTATTAATATGAGAAACTGTGCTGAATATGAAACTCTTTGTTGGAGGCGTAGGGGTCAGGAAAGCCTGTGATGGTTATCTTAGAATATGTGAAGAGAAGGCACGAAGAGTGAGAGTGAGTTTGTCAACAGCACAGTGGTGTGTCTAAAACACTGAATTTGTGTCAACTGACCTGACACTATAACTAAATAACAGAATGGCCTTGAGCAAGTAACTTCACCTCTGACATTGCTTCTTCATCTGTCAAACTATTAATACCTCACAGGATTATTTTATGATAACATTAGAAAAAAACTTAGCCCAGTGACTAACAACTAGTCCATGCTCCAACACTGAGTCATTCATGTGCCAAGAGCACTGAGTTCTCTGCCCATGAATGTCTTCAGATAGAGGTGGTAAGATCCAGTATTTATCACAGTGGGTGGTAAATGAAACCAGATGACCTCAAGTTCTGAATCACTCTAAGAGTCTGTGATTTGGAATACATATGGAAAATTCTGTTAACTTTTACTTCAAAATAATAACAATTCATTATTTATGCCTTAGGACTTTAAAACATTTTTTAGAATGAAATACACACACTACAAATCAACTCAAATACTAGTACATTTAAAGATACACAGATTTTTAAATAGAACTCAGAAAATTACTTAAAACACTTATAGATAACCCAATGCAATGTTATTAGTATAAATAATTTTGTATAACTTCCCTTTTGCTTTATGAATATGCCACAATAAATATTTTAAGTATTCTTTATGTACATAAAACCTTACTTAGAGTATTTTAAAAATCCATTAAAATGAAGGTTTACAGAAAGTCATGGGCTAATTGTGCTGTTTTACAGATTTGTGACCTTGATCTTAACCGCTTTCCAAAAAATATATTGCTCTTTATTTTGTGATTATTTTTTTCATGATACATGGGATGCATCAAGACCCTGATGATGTTTTGTGATCAATTCTTATCTAGTCAGCTGTTTAGGAGCAGCTAAAATCAAGGAACTTGGATACTGAAATGACAGGCAAATGTGTTTCCAAGCTCCTGCAATCTGAAGTTTGCCTTTCAGTAGTTGAAAGGTAAAGAAAAAATATATTGCTCTTTATTTTGTGATTATTTTTTTCATGATACATGGGATGCATCAAGACCCTGATGATGTTTTGTGATCAATTCTTATCTAGTCAGCTGTTTAGGAGCAGCTAAAATCAAGGAACTTGGATACTGAAATGACAGGCAAATGTGTTTCCAAGCTCCTGCAATCTGAAGTTTGCCTTTCAGTAGTTGAAAGGTAAAGGCAAAGGAGAAAAGGAAAGATATAAGCATCTGAATGCAGAGGTCCAAAGAACAGCAAGGAGAGATAAGAAAGCCTTCCTCAGTTATCAATGCAAAGAAATAGAGGAAAACAATAGAATAGGTAAGTCTAGAGATCTCTTCAAGAAAATTAGAGATACCAAGGGAACATTTCATGCAAAGATGGGCACAATAAAGGACAGAAATGGTATGGACCTAACAGAAGCAGAAAAGAAGAGGAGACAAGAATGCACAGAACTATACAAAAAAGATCTTTATGACCCAGATAACCACAGTGGTGTGATCACTCACCTAGAGTCAGGTATCCTGGAATGCGAAGTCAAGTGGGCCTTAGGAAGCATCACTACGAACAAAGCTAGTGGAGGTGATGGAATTCCAGTGGAGCTATTTCAAATCCTAAAAGATGATGCTGTGAAAATGCTGCGCTCAATATGCCAGCAAATCTGGAAAACTCAGCAGTGGCCACCAGACTGGAAAAGGTCAGTTTTCATTCCAATCCCAAAGAAAGGCGATGCCAAAGAATGCTCAAGCTACCTCACAATTGCATGCATCTCACACACTAGCACCGTAAAGCTCAGAATTCTTTAAGCCAGGCTTTAACAGTATGTGAACTGAAAACTTCAAAATGTACAAGTTGGATTTAGAAAAGGCAGAGGAACCAGAGCTCAAATTGCCAACATCTTCTGGATCATCAAAAAAGCACAAGAGTTCCAGAAAAACATCTACTTCTGTTTTATTGACTACGCCAAAGCCTTTGCCTGTGTGGATCACAACAAACTGTGGAAAATTCTTAAAGAGATGGGAATACCAGACTACCTGACCTGCCTCCTGAGAAATGTGTATGCAGGTCAGGAAGCAACAGTTAGAACTGGATATGGAACAACAGACTGGTTCCAAATAGGGAAAGGAGTACGTCAAGGCTGTATATTATCACCCTGCTTATTTAACTTATATATAGAGTACATCATATGAAATGCCAGGCTGGATGAAGCACAAGCTGGAATCAAATTGCCGGAAGAAATATCAATAACTTCAGATATGCAGATGACACCACCCTTATGGCAGAAAGCGAAGAACTAATGAGCCTCTTGATGAAAGGGAAAGAGGAGAGTGAAAAAGTTAGCTTAAAATTCAACATTCAGAAAACTAAGATCATGGCACCATGGCAAATAGATGAGGAAACAATGGAAACAGTGAGAGACTTGATTTGGGGGATTCCAAAATCACTGCAGATGGTGACTGCAGCCATGAAATTAAAAGATACTTGCTCCTTGGAAGAAAAGCTAGACAGCAAATTAGACAGCATATTAAAAAGCAGACATTACTTTACCAACAAAGGTCCATCTAGTCAAAGCTATGGTTTTTCCAGTAGTCGTGTATGAATGTGAGAGTTGGACTATAAAGAAAGCTGACTACCAAAGAACTGATGCTTTTGAACTATGGTGTTGGAAAAGACTCTTGAGCGTCCCTTGGACTGCAAGGAGATCCAACCAGTCCATCCTAAAGCAGATCATTGGAAGGACTGATGCTGAAACTGAAGCTCCAACACTTTGGCCACCTGATGGAAAGAACCGACTCATTGGAAAAGACCCTGATGCTGGGAACGATTGAAGGCAGGAGGAGAAGGGAACAACAGAGGATGAGATTGTTGGATGGCATCACCGACGCAATGGACATGAGTTTGAGTAGGCTCCAGGAGTTGGTGATGGATGGGGAAGCCTGGCATGCTGCAGTCTATGGGGTCTCAAAAAGTCAGACATGACTGAGCGACTGAACTAAACTGAAATGAAGTGAACAACACTTTGTCAGTATCCACGATGTGTCAGTGCAGCTATTTTCCAAAGGGAACAAACCCCTCAAAATAAACAAACAGGATTGTTTCAAATCAGGTTTTAAATTATTTGTTGCTGTTGTTTAGTTGATAAGTCATGTCTGACTCTTTTGCAACCCCATGGACTCTAGCCCACCAGGCTCCTCTGTCCATGGGATTTCCCAGGCAATAATACTGAAGTGAGTTGCCATTTCCTTCTACAGGGGATCTTCCCAATAACAGGGTGGGAACTTGTGTCTCCTGCATTGCAGGCAGATTCTTTACCAAGGGAAGCCCTTTTATTATTTTTTTAATTAATTTATTTTAATTAGAGGTTAATTACTTTATAATATTGTATTGGTTTTGCCATACATCAACATGAATCTGCCACAGGTATACACGTGTTCCCCATCCTGAACCCCCCTCCTTCCTCCCTCCCCATACCATCCCTCTGGGTCATCCCATTGCACCAGCCCCAAGCATCCAGTATCATGCATTGAACCTGGGCTGGCGACTGGTTTCATATATGATATTATACATGTTTCAATGCCATTCTCCCAAATCATCCCACCCTCTCCCTCTCCCACAGAGTCCAAAAGACTGTTCTATACATCTGTGTCTCTTTTGCTGTCTCGCATACAGGGTTCTCGTTACCATCTTTCTAAATTCCATATATATGCGTTAGTATACTGTATTGGTGTTTTTCTTTCTGGCTTACTTCACTCTGTATAACAGGTTCCAGTTTCATCCACCTCATTAGACCTGATTCAAACGTATTCTTTTTAATGGCTGTGTAATAATCCATTGTGTATATGTACCACAGCTTTCTTATCCATTCATCTGCTGATGGACATCTAGGTTGCTTCCATGTCCTGGCTATTATAAACAGTGCTGCGATGAACATTGGGGTACACGTGTCTCTTTCAATTCTGGTTTCCTCGGTGTGTATGCCCAGCAGTGGGATTGCTGGGTCATAAGGCAGTTCTATTTGCAATTTCTTAAGGAATCTCCACACTGTTCTCCATAGTGGCTGTACTAGTTTGCATTCCCACCAACAGTGTAAGAGGGTTCCCTTTTCTCCACACCCTCTCCAGCATTTATTGCTTGCAGACTTTTGGATCGCAGCCATTCTGACTGGTGTGAAGTGGTATCTCATTGTGGTCTTGATTTGCATTTCTCTGATAATGAGTGACGTTGAGCATCTTTTCATGTGTTTGTTAGCCATCCGTATGTCTTCTTTGGAGAAATGTCTATTTAGTTCTTTGGCCCATTTTTTGATTGGGTCGTTTATTTTTCTGGAATTGAGCTGTATAAGTTGCTTGTATATTTTTGAGATTAGTTGTTTGTCAGTTGCTTCATTTGCTATTATTTTCTCCCATTCAGAGGGTTGTCTTTTCACCTTGCTTATAGTTTCCTTTGTTGTGCAGAAGCTTTTAATTTTAATTAGATCCCATTTGTTTATATTTGCTTTTATTTCCAGTATTCTGGGAGGCGGATCATTGAGGATCCTGCTGTGATTTATGTCGGAGAGTGTTTTGCCTATGTTCTCCTCTAGGAGTTTTATAGTTTCTGGTCTTACATTTAGATCTTTAATCCATTTTGAGTTTATTTTTGTGTGTGGTGTTAGAAAGTGATCTAGTTTCATTCTTTTACAAGTGGTTGACCAGTTTTCCCAGCACCACTTGTTAAAGAGATTGTCTTTACTCCATTGTATATTCTTGCCTCCTTTGTCAAAGATAAGGTGTCCATATGTGTGTGGATTTATCTCTGGGCTTTCTATTTTGTTCCATTGATCTATATTTCTGTCTTTGTGCCAGTACCACACTGTCTTGATGACTGTGGCTTTGTAGTAGAGCCTGAAGTCAGGTAAGTTGATTCCTCCAGTTCCATTCTTCTTTCTCAAAATTGCTTTGGCTATTCGAGGTTTTTTGTATTTCCATACAAATCTTGAAATTATTTGTTCTAGTTCTGTGAAAAATACCGCTGGTAGCTTGATAGGGATTGCATTGAATCTGTAGATTGCTTTGGGTAATATATTCATTTTCACTATATTGATTCTTCCAATCCATGAACATGGTATATTTCTCCATCTATTAGTGTCCTCTTTGATTTCTTTCATCAGTGTTTTATAGTTTTCTATATATAAGTCTTTAGTTTCTTTAGGTAGATATATTCCTAAGTATTTTATTCTTTTCGTTGCAATGGTGAATGGAATTGTTTCCTTAATTTCTCTTTTTATTTTCTCATTATTAGTGTATAGGAATGCAAGGGATTTCTGTGTGTTGATTTTATATCCTGAAACTTTACTATATTCATTGATTAGCTCTAGTAATTTTCTGGTGGAGTCTTTAGGGTTTTCTATGTAGAGGATCATGTCATCTGCAAACAGTGAGAGTTTTACTTCTTCTTTTCCAATTTGGATTCCTTTTATTTCTTTTTCTGCTCTGATTGCTGTGGCCAAAACTTCCAAAACTATGTTGAATAGTAATGGTGAAAGTGAGCACTTTGTTTTGTTCCTGACTTTAGGGAAAATGCTTTCAATTTTTCACCACTGAGGATAATGTTTGCTGTGGGTTTGTCATATATAGCTTTTATTTTGTTGAGGTATGTTCCTTCTATTCCTGCTTTCTGAAGAGTTTTTATCATAAATGGATGTTGAATTTTGTCAAAGGCTTTCTCTGAATCTATTGAGCTAATCATATGGTTTTTATTTTTCAGTTTGTTAATGTGGTGTATTACATTGATTGATTTGTGGATATTGAAGGCTCCTTGCATCCCTGGGATAAAGCCCACTCGGTCATGGTGTATGATCTTTTTAATATGTTGTTGGATTCTGATTGCTAGAATTTTGTTAAGGATTTTTGCATCTATGTTCATCAGTGATATTGGCTGTAGTTTTCTTTTTTTGTGGCATCTTTGTCAGGTTTTGGTATTAGGGTGATGGTAGCCTCATAGAATGAGTTTGGAAGTTTACCTTCCTCTGCAATTTTCTGGAAGAGTTTGAGGGAAGCCCTTTTAAATCATTAGGTTTTAGTGAACTAGGATGAGAATTTTTTTTAACATTAATGAGTATTGTACTTCATTTTGCTATTCATCAAAGCACTTTAAGTTGACTTTCTTTTAGCTCAGATAGAATTTAGCTTTTTAGCTCTATGAGTTGAAAGTGAAAGGCTTACTTGCTCAGTCATGTTCAACTGTTTGCCACCCCATGGACTACTGTAGCCTGCCAGACTCCTCTGCCCATGGAATTCTCCAGGCAAGAATAGTGAAGTAAGTTGCCATTTCCTTCTCCAGGGGATCTTACTGACTCAGGGAGAGAACCCGGATCACCTGCATTTCAGGCAAATTCTTTACCATCTGAGCCACCAGGGAGCTATAATACTCAGTATAAATATATATTGATCACTATATCTATTTATATATCTATATGAATATAACCATAACATACATATGAAATTATATATCTAATTCATAGTTTACACATAATTTTTGTGTATTTCACCATCCGTAGTTCCTAGTTTTTCCCTTTTGACTCAACAGTCAAATTCTAGTATCCTAGAGCACAACTTTAATAAGTAGTCATTTTAACCATACTGTGCAAATGATCATTTAAATATATGTTCAGAATACTTTGTGTTGCTAAGAGAAGTTGTCAGATAGCATCACTGTATCTGTTACTTCTTCCTCTTATTGAAGAAATTACCGAACTGCCACTGGAAGAGTGGGAGGATCCCAAAGAAAAACCAAGTTCCATAATCTTGCCAACACGTGAGAACATGCATTTCCTTTAAGATTTTTAGATTTTAACTTGCAAAGAGGCATCTCATTAAATAATATATATCTATCTTTTTAACTTGAAATCATTCTATATTTGGCATTTCATTTGAAATGACAGCACAACCAAGTGCCTTACTAGAGTAAGCAAGATATGGAGGGTAAATATTTGAAGTATGATTTATCTCCTCATCCTGGAAAGGGAAAAACAATAGCTTACCCATGTTCCGGAAGCTGACATGCCCTAAGCACCCAAGCATTGCCAGGGATCTAACGAGGTTGTTTACCCTGTGCTCCATTCTGGGCAGCAACATAGCTAACAGCCTTGCCAGAAGTCAAGAAGGAAAGATAGCTGTTTTTATTTGTTGAACTTCCTGGTGAAGTGGTCACTCAGTCATGTCTGACTCTTTGCAACCCCATGGACTGTAGCCTACCACGCTCCTCCATCCGTGGGATTTTCCAGGCAAGAGTACTGGAGTGGGTTGCCATTTCCTTCTCCAGAGGATCTTCCCGACCCAGGGACTGAACCCAGGTCTCCTCCATTGTAGGCAGATGCTTTGCCATCTGAGCCACCAGGGAAATCCTTAACTTCCTGGAGGAAGAACAAAATACTCATCTGTTTGGCCCAGAACATCATTTGGTTTAATTGCACTTTGCTATTAAAAACTTTGGTGGCTCAAGTGGTAAAGAATCTGCCTGTCTGCAATGCAGGAGACCCAGGTTTGATCCCTGGGTCAGGAAGATCCCCTGGAATAGGGAGTGGCTACCCACTCGAGTATTCTTGCCTGGAGAATCCCATGGACAAAGGAGTGTGGTGGGCTGCAATTCCTGGAGTCTCAAAGAGTCAGACACAACTGAGCACACACACATATTAAAATTTTTTAAATATTTGTATTTCGCTCCGACTGAATGTTGTAGGTAAAATGTACAACACTGATGCTATTTCTATAATTTATGTTAATAAAATACCTCTGTCAAATTCTTCCATAATGAATGTGGCGATAGAGAAGCTGCGTTTTACTTACTCAGGAGATCAATCATCTAAAGTTGAGGATCCAGTTTGTTTTAAAGTGCTATTCTACAAGCTTTATGGGCAGCATACTCTGCTATTTAACAACCTTATAAAGCGATTATTTGTGTCTAAGTTATGTGTCTTGCTCTCCATTGCAAGCATTCCATTTTTTTTTTTTTGTTGCTCAATGAGCATGCCCTAAGCTCTTCACAGCTTTAAACTTCACTTTGCAAAGGTAATTATTTAATATTTTAACATTTTCTCCAATTCAATATTAATTTCCCACATATACATCTCCTATGTGGTCTTTGTATCCTATTTTCTGTCAGCCCTCCCTGAACTGTTCACAGCCACCTAAAGTTACAAAGCCAAAACTTGAAGTGCATTGCGGCAAGGCTGGAGATTGGGCATACTTCTAGAATTTCATGTGAGGAGTCCTGAGAACCCTCTTTCCAGTGAACAACCTTAACTGGTGGAATTGTCTATAAATAACCATCTCTGTAAATTGTCCAATTGCATACAGCAAAGGAAGAAATACTGAACCAAGAAAATCTACTTAAATGTCAAGAATCTGTGGCACTAGAGCTATGACCCATACTCTTGCAGCCTTTGCCCCAGATCAGTGTGACAGAAGGCTCACTCTGGCAGTCCAAGAAGACTGAACCACCTCTCCCTAGTTCCCATAAAGAGCTGCAGTGGTTCTGCCTGCATGTCTATCTTGCCTACCCCACCGGCCTCTGTTGAAATTCCAGGTGAGTGTAGCCAAGAGATCATGGACTTCTTTCCTTTACCCAGCCTCACTTATACCGTGATGGCTCTACTCCAGGTATAGCAAGCCAAGAACCCTGAGGCCTGAGCCCCTCATCCCACCTCACTCAATTGGAAGAGGTTCCATAGCATAAAACTCAAGCCAAGAAGACCAGAGGCTACCACCCCGCCCACCACCATGCTCATGAACCATGAGTGTCACTCCAAAAACAAAGGGCAGTATCCTCATTACCATCTCCAGAACAGTGGTACAAAGCAGAAATGGAAGAGAGGTGTTACTACTGACCTTACAAAAAACAAGGATTGTGAATGAAAAATACAAATAATTCAACCTAGATAAAATGGACACATTCCCATAAAGACAAAACTGACTGAAACTGACTCAAGAAGAAATAGAAAGTCTCAAAAGATTTACGAAAATCGATAGATTGAATTATTAATTGAAAAACTGCTCACAAAAATTTTTCCAAGAATAGATGACTTCACTGGTAAATTCTACCAAATGTTGAAAGAGAAATTAACATTAATTCTTCACAAACTCTTCCAAAAAATAACAGAATACTTCCCGGTTCATCCTATGAGCCTGATACCAAAAACAAGACATCTATAAAAGAAATCTATAAACCAATATCTCTTTTAAATACAAATGCAAACATTCTCAATTAAAAATACCAACAAACTGAATGTAGGAACATATTAACATAAAAGGAATGGCACACGATGATTGTTGTATAATAAATGATCTGTCTGTTCTTTGCCCAGGATTCCTGGCATGGAATTTCCAAAATCCTTGGAATTTCCTGAGTGATGAAGTACCTTTGGTATTTGTGAGCCTCTTGGATTACCCCTAAGTTTGTGCCAATGATTTGACTCACAGCGAACCCCTGATTAGCATCAGGATGGAGACTGGTCATGTTGGAAAGAACCCTGTGATTAGAGAGTTGGAACTTTGAGCCACATGATATCAGCCTGATCTCCTGATCTCCAGGGAAGAGAGGGGAGGAAAGAGCTGGAGATAAGAGTTCACATGGCCAATGTTCAATGCAATGCCGCTGCTGCTGTGAAGTCACTTCAGTCGTGGCCAACTATGTGCGACCCCACAGACGGCAGCCCACCAGGCTCCCGCAGCCCACCAGGCTCCCCCATCCCTGGGGTTCTCCAGGCAAGAACACTGGAGTGGGCTGCCATTTCCTTCTCTAATGCATGAAAGTGAAAAGTGAAACTGAAGTCAGTTAGTCTTGTCCAACTCTTAGCGACCCCATGGACTGCAGCCCACCAGGCTCCTCCATCCATGGGATTTTCCAGGCAAGAGTAGTGGAGTGGGGTGCCATTGCCTTCTCCTCAATG
This sequence comes from Oreotragus oreotragus, assembly GCA_006410675.1. Lineage (NCBI taxonomy): Eukaryota > Metazoa > Chordata > Mammalia > Artiodactyla > Bovidae > Oreotragus > Oreotragus oreotragus. The sequence continues at coordinate 462,035 of SJYX01018235.1, read as the reverse complement.
CAATGGTAACCTAATAAAAACTCTAGGCATGACTGATGGAGCTTCTTGGTTAGCAAACACATCAGTGTGTCCGAACGGGGACATGCACTGATTCCCTGGGGAGAAGGCATTGAAGCTCGGTGTTTGGGATCCTCCCAGACCCCACACTACCTCTATCTTCATTTGCAGGTTAACTATGGTGTTGTCCTGAGTTCTGTGGCTTGTCCTGGTAAGTTATTGAACCCCTCTGGCTTATAGTCAGTTGATCTGACATAGGCTCAATTTCGTTGTGGACCATACACTTCAACTTGGGGTCTATACCAACTCTGTCTGGTTGACACATTTTATCTTTGAGCACCTTGAATATGTTATTCCCCAACCTCAGGCCTCTATTATTTCTGCTGAGAAGTCAGATGTTAATCTTATTGAGATGCCCTTGAATGTAACGAGTTTGGTTTTTTCTTGTTTTCAAGATTTTTTCCCTTGTCTTTCACCATTTTTACCATGATATGTCTATTTGTGAATCTCTCTGTATTTATCCTACTTGAAGTTCATTGAATTTCTGAGTTGTGTAGATTATTCTTCATTACTGTTTGTCCATAGGACCATTTCCAGAAGTTCTAATGGCTGCTTTCTTATAATTTTAACTGGTCTCATTGGAGAGTGAGTCAGCTGAGCTCTGCAGACCATCACTCCACAGGGCAACCTCCTCTCCCCCATCCTCTTGGGTTGTATTCCAGGCAAGGACCATCATTCCCTGCCTTGCACTCATGAGATTGTCCTTCCATTATAACTGTCACAGCAGCCATCTCCAAAGTCATCGTGAATCTTTTAAAAGATTTTTTTTAAAGGCCTTTACTCAAAAGTTCATGAAAATGTTACACAGTACTTGTAGAAATTCCAAAACGGTATCCTAAAACCAAAAGCTCAAAGTGGCATTCAGTGGTTCAGTGTGTGTGTGTGAAGGATTAGGACTTGAAGATATGAAGAACTAAAGAGCCTCTTGATGAAAGTGAAAGAGGAGAGTGAAAAAGTTGGCTTGAAGCTCAACATTCAGAAAACGAAGATCATGGCATCGGGTCCCATCACTTCATGGGAAATAGATGGGGAAACAGTGGCTGACTTTATTTTTCTGGGCTCCAAAATCACTGCAGATGGTGATTGCAGCCATGAAATTAAAAGACGCTTACTCCTTGGAAGGAAAGTTATGACCAACCTAGATAGCATATTCAAAAGCAGAGACATTACTTTGCCAACAAAGGTCCGTCTAGTCAAGGCTATGGTTTTTCCTGTGGTCATGTATGGATGTGAGAGTTGGACTATAAAGAAAGCTGAGCACCAAAGAATTGATGCTTTTGAACTGTGGTGTTGGAGAAGACTCTTGAGAGTCCCTTGGACTGCAAGGAGATCCAACCAGTCCATCCTAAAGGAGATCAGTCCTGGGTGTTCATTGGAAGGACTAATGTTGAAGCTGAAACTCCAACACTTCGGCCGCCTGATGCAAAGAGCTGACTCATTGGAAAAGACCCTGATGCTGGGAAAGATTGATGGCAGGAGAAGAAGGGGACGACAGAGGATGAAATGGTTGGATGACATCACCGACTCAATGGACATGGGTTTGGGTGGACTCCAGGAGTTGGTGATGGACAGGGAGGCCTGGAGTGCTGTGGTTCATGGGGTTGCAAAGAGTTGGACATGACTGAGCGACTGAACTGAACTGAAATTAATCTGTTTAGTCTGCTTATAACAAAACATCATATCCTAGGTAGCTTGTAGACAGTATCAACTTCTCCAAGTTCTGGAGTCTGGAAGTCCAAGGTCAGGGTGCCAGTATGCTTGGGTTCAAGTGAAAGCCTTCTCCTAGTTTTTGGATTGTCAGTGTCTCACATGTCCTCACATGGTGCAATGGAGGAGCTAACTCTCTGGGTCTCTTTTATTAGAGCATTAATCCCTTTCACCAGGGCTCCACCATCATGACCTCAGCAACTTTCAATAGCTCCACCTCCTAATACTATCACCTTGGGGGTCAGGATTTCAACATATGAATGAGGGGTATTGGGAAAGACATAAAAATGAAGACCACATCCCTACATCTCTAGTTTTATTCCTTTGAGGTGAGGTGAAGTCGCTCAGTCGTGTCCGACTCTTTGCGACCCCGTGGACTGTAACCTCCTAGGCTTCTCCGTCCATGGGATTCTCCATCCATGGGATTCTCCAGGCAAGAATACTGGAGTGGATTGCCATTTCCTTCTCCAGGGGATCTTCCTGACCCAGGGATTGAACCTGGGTCTCCCGCATTGGAGGTAGACACTTTAACCTCTGAGCCACCAGGGATTCCCAACTGGACAAAATTCTTAAACTGATCTTCCTCAAGGTGTGTTCTAGGAAATCCAAGTCTGAAGAGTTTACATGAGAAAAGACTTCTTGCTTAATAATTTTCATGTTCCATGAAAATAATTCCACAGGAAGTTTGGCTTCCCATCTTACCAGACCTCAGGAGTAAGACTCAAAGAATAGATCTTATTGGAGAATGGTTAATAATACATCCACTACCCTAAAACCAAACACAAACCAGAAATATGACTCCCACTATATGGATGGAAACTTGGAGACAGTGAAATGGTAACTGTCAGAATGCGACCTTATTTGATAAGGAGGTCTTTGCTAATGTTAGTTAAGATGCGTTTATAATGTATTAGGGTGGCCCTAATCCCTTGGACTTCAAGGAGATCCAACCAGTCCGTTTTAGAGGAGATCAGCCCTGGGATTTCTTTGGAAGGAATGATGCTAAAGCTGAAACTCCAGTTCTTTGGCCACCTCATGCAAAGAGTTGACTCATTGGAAAAGACTCTGATGCTGGGAGGGATTGAGGGCAGGAGGAGAAGGGGACGACAGAGGATGAGATGGCTGGATGGCATCACTGACTCGATGGACATGAGTTTGAGTGAACTCTGAGAGTTGGTGATGGACAGGGAGGCCTGACGTGCTGCGATTCATGGGGTCGCAAATAGTCGGACACGACTGAGTGACTGAACTGAACTGAAATGAACTGAACTGAATCCAACAACCAGGGCTTCTCTGATAGTTTAGCTAGTAAAGAATCTGCCTGCAATGCAGGAGATACCGGTTTGATTCCTAGGTTGGGAAGATCCCCTGGAGGAGGGCATGGGAATCCACTCCAGTATTCTTGCCTGGAGAATCCCCATGGACAGAGGAGGCTGGTGGGGTATGGGCCATGAGGTCACAAAGAATCAATCAAGACTGAGCAACTAAGCATACCACAACACAATCCAACAACCAGTGTCCTTTTAAAAAGAAGGAAATTTGGACACAGACGCATGAGAGAGACCATGCGAAGACATAGAGATCCAGAGACACACAGAGATAAGCTACACAAAGGCAGAGACTGGAGTGATGTACCTACCAACTAAAGACCAGGAAGAGTTGCCAGAAGCCCTCAGAGGCTAGGGAGAGAGGAATGAGACAGATCATTCCCTGAACACAGAGGAAGTGTGGTCCTGTCAATACCTTGGACTGTCAACACCTTGAGTTTGGACTTACAGCCTCCAGAACTGGGAGAGAAAATTTTCTCTTGTTTTACGGCACCAAGTTTGTGGTACTTTGCTATAGCAGACTTAGGAAACTGATACAAATTAATTCTATACAAATATTTACTATTGTATAAAAAAATAACAACAAAGCAATATTGAATTCTAACAAGGTAGAATTCTTACTGGTTTAAATGTTACCTCATAGATATAGTTAATTTAGAGGTGTCTCTACCCCATGGGCACTGTCAAATTACTATTATCAGTTGACATTTAACTGTGTTCTCTAAAAGAATCGTGGGCATTTGTTTCTCATGAGTTAAAAGCTCAAGAATTTGGAATAAAATCTATGTTCTCTGTCCAGGCCAGCTTAAGTTTTCAAAAATTTTATTAATAAAAGAAATCATTAAACATTTTTGCAGACATTTCTGAAATTTTTTTCTCTTTTTTTCCAGCATATTGCCACTGCCAATCCAGCTTGTCCTCAAAATAAGGTCTTTTAATTAACTAATTCTTCAGAAACAACATATGGTGACCAGATTAAAGATTAAAGCAAGGGCATAAAATTGGTCTTTGTCAAAGAATGATTAGCTTGCTTGATGTACCAGCATCAGTCTGGGTGGAAAGCATTCACTGATTTGTGGATGGTTTCTCAAGTTGACCACTTTCTTTTCTCACCAACATGCTATGCTTTGCTTCACCCAGTATATCAGTGCCCCTCATAACCACACATTCAACCCTGAGTCTCAGTACCAGTCTTTACTTTTAAAATACGATTGATTAAATAAGCCCTTCTTTCTTTAAACCTGACTCACTCATTTATGTCATGAATGAAAATAAAAAATAATTAAGCAAACAGCAAGAGTGTCACTCACTTTGTGGAAAGCAAGCCCACCCATCATGGCAGCAAAGCCTGTCTCATGATACCCTTACTACGGATGTCACTGTAGCTGATCGGCTGATGGAAGGTAACAACTTAGTCGGGGAATGAATTATGGGAAACAAGGCATTCTTTGTGTGCATTCTGCTTTTGCTGCTTATGTTATCTCTTTTACTTTGACAAGTTATGAGCAATTAAACCAGACACATGACCGAACTAGTGGCCCATTGTCCAACAAAAGGCTGCTCCCTGCATCTAGGAAGCACAGAGATCTGTGTTGGATTTTCCAGTTCTTCTGGTAAGGGCCAGTGGACTCTGCCTTCAAACAGAGCGAGCACGACAGTGTCGAGCAAGCCCACATCAGGAAGAAACAGCAGCACGCACTCCCACTGAGAGACAGCTGGCCGGCTTGCAGAATGGTGACAAGGACGTGCAGTTTGGAACTAAATATGGAAAGTCCTGAAACTCCCTGTGAAGACCTTCCATCACGCTGGTGGAGACTGGGTAGGTTTTTTTGGCCATCTGGTTAATCACGGCTGGCTTCAGTTAAAGGTGTTTCTTCTGCAAATGGAGATGCCTCTGTTTAACTATGGCTCTCACCAGCCTCATCTTGGGGGGTGACTCTGAAAGGACCCCCCAAGTAGACCCCCATGAGAGGTGTTGGCTGGGCTGCCTTGTGTCACCCCAGAGCATAGTGAGGTGGGGGGAGGGGTCTCTTTCCCTGGATTCATTTATCTGGGAAGAAAAACACATCTTGCATTGATCCTTTTTCTAGGGCTCTATAGAGTGCCTTTATTGACCCCCAGACACCCTGGGGGTGACACCCTGGGACAGCTGATGAGGACTCAGAAATTCACAGGGCCATGGAGACCCACTAGCTGAGCCATCATATTCTCAGGGAAAATCAGACCTACGGAGCTTGTGACGTAGCACAGTCCTACTGTTAGCGGCAGAACTGGGCTTAGAACCTAGGCATCTAGCAAGGCTGTTACACGTAACATCATCAAGGTCTTATTTACCACACCCCAGATTCCCCAAAGGCTGCTGAGACTCTCATAATGGTATTTTCTCACTCTATACATCAGAAAACTTGGAAAAAATGATGCCCTTTCATCTCCTGTTTACTTTATCTGAAGACTGATAAAATATTTTTATTAACAAAATGCTCTTGTTCCCTGTGAGATTATATCTGATATTTACTTAGGGTTTAAACCTGGGCACAACCAGGAGGTTCTGGCTGTCTGGTTTGGTCCTAGGAAGGGTGGCAGAGAGCAGAGACATTTACAGATCCAAGTGTTTGCCTGATGAGTCATAAACTCTCAGTCCCATTCTCCCCTGAAACCCCTGGATACAAGTTAATGTTTTTGACATCAGGTGCCCAGCCCTGGTATCAGTGACTATGTACAGTATGTCATCCTACCCTTCACAGCACCTCCAGGAAGTGAGGCTGTTTTTATCCCCCATTTACTGCTTGAAGCCTCGGAGTCACGCCCCCAACATCACCTGGGTAACGCTGCCAAGCCAGGATTCAAACCTAGGTCTGTGCAACTCTGCAGCTGCTGATACAGCTTCATAGTGGGCAACAAAACCCTTTTTATTAAAACATTGTCAATTTAGCATCTGACACATTTTAGATAGGTAAATGAAAGTATAAAAAGATCTTAGGAGGTAGCGTTAAAATTATATCCGAGAATAAATTCCAAAACACAAAGTCCATAAAAAGGACAAATGACATTAATTACCTTTTTTTTTTTTTTTTGGCTGCACCACATGACATGTTCTCCAGCTAGGGATCAAACCCCTGCCCCCTCTGTGCAGTGGAAGTGCAGAGTGTAAACCATTGGGCCCCTAGGGAAGTCCCTAATTACAAATATTTGTTATTCTTTCATTTGAGCAATTCCCCTAAAGACCTCCCTCTCCCAAGTGATTTTCTGTTCCTCTAGGTTGAGTGTAAGGAAGTTGTATTTCCTTGACAATAACCTGATCCTGACTTTGTATGCATTCTTCGGGAGAACCTTGGCTTCTCATCTGAAAGATTACTTTCCTTGTTCAGGTACAAGAATAAGTTTTAAAGAGTAACAAATAAGACAACTGATACATCCTTGGTGCCCAGAAAAAAGAAGGTTTCAGAAAGAGGCTTACAGTAAAATTAGAGGGTATTACAAAGCCACACTCAGCTCTCACAAAAAGTCCCTAATTGTCTTCATTGGTGCCTCAGATAGTAAAGAATCTGCCTGCAATGCAGGAGACCGGGTTCAATCCCTGGGTTGGGAAGATCCCTTGGAGAAGGGACTGGCTACCCACTCTAGTATTATTGTCTGGAGAATTCCATGGACAGAGGAGCCTGGTGGGTCCATGGGGTCACAAAGAATCAGACACGACTGAGCAACTAACACTTTCACTTTCAAGAAATAAACATCAGGCTCCAGAAAAGCCAGATGTCTTCAGTGTCTACACCCGGCACATATTTCTTTATGTTTCCTATCCAAATCTATTCTTTCTTTGATGTCCCTTTCCTTTGCACGTGCAGATATAACTTAATTCCAGGCATCATCAGCCTGGCTTGAAAACCACCTCCAATAATACTGCTCTAGTCTACCCTTAGAAAAAGGACTATTAGCTCAGTCGGTAAAGCATCTGCCTGCAGTGCAGGAGATCTGGGTTCGATCCCTGGGTCTGGATGATCCCCAGAAGGAAACAGCAATCCACTCCAGTATCCTTGCCTGGAAAATCTCATGGACAGAAGAGCCTGGTGGGCTGCAGTCCATGGGGTCGCAAAGAGTCGGGCATGCCTGGGCGACTAATACACTAACTTACTACCCTTAGGGTTACCCTTAGGGTTAGGGTACTGGAAAGCGTTCTTACAAATGAAATTGGTATCTGCAGTGCTTGTTCTTAATCTTCATTACAATCACTCCTGGGAGCTTAAAAGGGTGGGACTGCTTTCTTTGGAGGAAGGGGTAAGCCGATTTTCATGATGCTGTTTTGGGGGCAGGGGATTCTAGCCATGTCTGAATGAGATGCCCTCATTTAACCTGGCTGCATGAAGAAGGAAGGGGAAGTTCTCTGGAGAACTGGATAGAAATATGCCACTGGAGCAGTCTGAGAGCTGCGAGGTTTCCTGCTGATGACTTCTCATTCAGGGTGAGGCATGTCAGAGCAGTGGGCTCGTGAGAGAGTGGCAAGCACATGGTAAAGTAGGCAGAGTTCTGAAATCTTGTTTCTGCTGAGGCATTGCCAAATGGAGTGCCTGGGAGATTCAGCTTTGGAAGCTGAGGGAGGACGCAGGAGTGTCCATGGAAAAGCCCGACAGCCACAGCGGAGCCCAGGCACCAGCTCAATCACGCGCCCCTCTTCATTGGGCGTTGCTCCTGCAACAGCTGTACAAGGTGGTCTGTGTCCACACCAGCCCTCAGAACAGCTAGATGCATAGGCCAGAGAGGCATCCATTCGGGATTTAGAAGCCCTGGCTGATGCCCACAGGACCTCAAAGAAGCAGCCCCCCAAAATGAAGAAAATTAGAACAGCTTCCGTTGATCACTTCATGGCATAAATAAAGGGAAAGGTGGAAACAGGGACAGATTTTATTTTCTTGGGCTCTAAAATCACTGCAGATGGCAACTACAGCCATTTAATTAACAGACGTTTGTTCCTTGGGGGAAAAGCTATGACAAATCTAGGCAGCGTATTAAAAAGCAGAGACATCACTTTGCCAACAATGTTTTAAACATTAAACTTTAAACTTTAAAGTGAAAGCTATGGTTTTCCCAGTAGTCATGTATGGATGTGACAACTGGACTATCAAGAAGGCTGAGTGCTGAAAAACTGGTCCTTTTGAATTATGGTGTTGGATTTTGAATTACGGTGCTGGGGAAGACTTTTGAGAGTCCCCTGGACAGCAAGGAGATCAAATCAGTTAATCCTAAAGGAAATCAACCCTAAATATTCATTGGAAGGATGCTGAAGCTAAAGCTCCAATACTTTGACCACCTGATGCCAAGAGCCAACTCATTGGAAAAGATCCTGATGCTGGGAAAGATTGAAGGCAAAAGGAGAAGGAGGTGGCAGAAGATGAGACAGTTAGATAGCATCATCGACTCAATGGACACAAGTCTGAGCAAACTCCAGGAGATAGTGGAGGACAGAGAAGCCTCAAAGAGTCAGACATGGCTTAGTGACCGAGCAACAACCACTGATCCCATCTACAGAACCCAGAAAGATCTGAATTGTTCTCCTTCATGTTGTGATGCAAATCCAAATGGCCTAACAAGGAAAGCTTTAAATCTTTTAAAAGAAATCCTTAGAGCCCATCACCCTTTGGCATCATGATGTGAAATGCGACTAATAATAAGAATCATTTGAACAGGGCATTACTTAAAGAAACCCAAGTGTGTATTCAGCGGCTGCCCTCTGGTCAATTCCTGGCAGTACCACAGGTTTGCATCTGAATGAGTGAAATTGTTCACTTGGTTCTTTCACCTCACCTGCTTCCTCCCTAGGTTAAAAGAACAGAGATGTCAAGACCAATTACCTGCACAACACAGAACTTTCATTTTTTTCTCTTCTAGGAATCCTCTGCAATATCATGAATCCAGGTGAAGCTTGCTACACTGCAGCTATGCAAAACTGTCATAAAATTATTTGGTCCTCGATTTGTTCCTCTTTGTTCCTTTCCAGTTAACTTAAAAAAAGTTCCACCCTCCAACATCTCCCACTTCAGCAAAGACTTTGACAACCCCTCATAAGCCTGCACATTTGGTGACAGATCTATGATTATATTTAAGCAGGCTTGTCAGGGGAAGCACATGCAAGCTTTTAGTTGTTGTTGCCCGATTTTAAAGAGTGCAGTGAACTCATTCATGTTCTAATGAGAGCCTTCTGCACTTCAGAAAGGAATGGAAAATGGGTGGGACTTTTCGAAGGTAATGGTTATCATTAATACATAAAAGCAAAATAAATAAACATACTAAGCTACACTAAAGGAAGTCTCTCTGGACCTAACCCTCATTGGAAACTAAGGCAGGGCAAGCTTAGCAGTCGAATCAGTAAAGGGATTCACTGGGAGGTGGGGGTGGAGGCAGGCAGGGAGGGTAACTGCCCTGGGACACAGAAGGCTCCGGGTTTTGTTCCGGTGGCTCTGGAAGCAGCTGTCAGCAGACACAGCAGGAAAGTAGATGCCCTCTGATTACAGAGAAGGGCGAGACAACGATTAGACATGTCTGTGAATGGAATGGACAGGGAAAATCGTGTCACCCCACAGCCGGAAGTGTTCAAGCAGAGGCTGAGTGATCACCTGGCAAAGAGTGTGTGGAAAGTGTTTCTCCTTTAGGTGAGAGATGAAGCTAGATCACAAAAGACCAAAGGTGTCTTCCATCTCTAAAAGCATGTGATTCCACGGAGACACAGACATAGGGAACGGACTTATGGACACAGCGGGGGAAGGAGAGGGTGGGATGAATTGAGAAAGTAGCTTTGGCATATATACACCACCATGTGTAAAACAGAGAGTTAGTGGGAAGCTGCTCTATAGCACAGGAAGTCCAGCCTGGGGCTCTGTGACGGCCTAGAGGGGCAGGGTGGTTGGGGGGTAGACTAGGAGGGAGGCTCACTAGAGAGGCTTAATAGGCAGGATAGTGGGGCTGGGTGGGAGGGAGACTTACTAGGGAGGAGGGCTCAGTTATGACTGATTCGTGATGCTGTATGGCAGAAACCAGCACAACATTATAAAGCAATTGCTGCTGCTGCTAAGTCACTTCAGTCGTGTCCGACTCTGTGTGACCCCATAGACGGCAGCCCACCAGGCTCCCCCATCCCTGGGATTCTCCAGGCAAGAACACTGGAGTGGGTTGCCATTTATCTTCCAATTAAAAACAATGCAAGTGAATGAAAGCATGAGGTTCCATGGCTTTGGACAATATGTAGTCCACGCTGGTCTCTGGGGGGAAAGAGGCTGCTGTGACATCACAGGGACCTGTGTCAGGGTTGCCAGGCTGGAGGAAGCTCTGATGCCTTGAGGCCATTCCCCGGCATGCTCCCTGATTTCTGGTTACGTGTTTCCATGATTGAGTGAATTTTTGCCTCTCAGGAAGCTATTTGTCCCTATACAAAGAGAAAAGGTGTTTTCACTCACCTAAAAAGCAATGCTGATGTATTTTTCTTTCTAAACTGTTAGGGAAAGAGAGAGCTATGTTGTGCTTAGTTGCTCAGTTGTGTCCAACACTTTGCAACCACATGGACTGTAGCCTTCGGGGCTCCTTTGTCCATGGGGATTCTCCAGGCAAGAATACTGGAGTGGGTTTCCATGCCCTCCTCCAGGGCATCTTCCCAACCCAGGGATCGAATCCAGATCTCCCACATAGCAGGCAGATTCTTTATCGTCTGAACCACCAGGGAAGCCCTAGAGAGCAGGGTGCACTTTATCTATAAAACTGAAATGCAAAGACTTGGAAGACGCTCCCTTGTAACATTTTGTCTCCATGCCCCGAGCCTGTGAGCTGTCCAACAGAGCTGAGAAGGGACAAAGTGATGAAATGGCCAGAAGAATCTCTGATTCTCTTTCACTTCCTATGGTCTCTCTCAGTGCCTTCCCAGTCATCCCCAATACTTGTTCCAAATCCCAGGGATAATATCCCACAAGTGTTCAGTTGGTGCCTATTTCTTGATATTTATAAGATTCCATCCTATTTAGCCCAATAGCCCAGTACTCCTGGACACACTTAAGCACCTTAAGCTCCATCCAGAGCTGGGCTTCAGGTGACTGATGAACGCGTTCCTGATATTAATACATGGTTTAGGGTATTACCCTTCCAAGGACATTTACGTTGTAACAAGATTGAAGTTCAAAGAATGAAGATAGGTAGAGAAAACTCTAGACTACATGACCTCCAGCTTTTCCTGACCAATAGTTAAGACACATGAACTGAAAAGATAATAATATACTTAAAATCGGAGCTACTTTGAAAAATTGAAACATAAATATACATTCCACTAATTTTCATATAATATAGGTTAATAGAAGACCATGTCCTCTAGTTATCATATCCTCTATTTCTTCTCCACTTCTTCAAATGATTTGATAGATGGGGAGCAAATCTGTATTTCATTGTAGGAGTCTTGCTAGAAGTCTAGCTACTTGCATACAAGTTTCCTCTCTCTGATGAGACTATAAGCTTGTTAGGCAAGACTCTTGCCCTAATAATCTCCACATCCATGGTTCATAGTGGAAGACTTATAGCAGTTTATTCAACTGTTACGTGATGGGCGGATGAATGGATGATGGGAGGCTGGTTACACCCACTGGAGCCCACAGCTTAAACTGTAGGTGCTGTAGGAATGGAGATTGGATTTAAGAAGAAGACAGCAGAGAGGCAAGTACTACAAGAAACAGAGCAGAGCCCTTGGTGCATCTGGTTCGGGGGTAGGACAGGAAAGCTTCTTAGAAGGCTGAAGAGGGTCTCTGGGCCTTCACTACTCTGTCGCCAAGCGAGTAGGTTTAGATCACTGTAAGGTCCCTTGTAGCCTGAGAGCCTTTTGGATCACAGATTGTGAATTACTAGCCACTGGGCCCTGGTGGATGCAAACGGCCCAGCTTCTCTCACCGGAGGATGCCCTGGAGGGCAGCAATCATGTCTGAGCATTATTTTAAGGACAGCCTCTAAGCCTTAATCATAATTCTCATGATGAGCTATTTGTCTCCTTAGCAATTCCTGCAGTTCAGAGACTCTGCAAACGTGAACATGAGCCCCTCGCATGGCATTGAATCTGAAGAACATCGTTTCAGCCTCCCTCTCCTTGGCACAATGCTGCCGATTCCTCTATGTGAACCTGCCAACTTGGATGCACAGAATGTGTCCCACAGCCACTCCCCTCTCACAGCCACCTCTATTCCCGCTGAACCCTGACCTCTGCTGCTTATTATAAACTGGCATGATTATGAGGCAGCTGAGCCAAGCAAAAACTCTACACTCACATATACAAGAGCTGCTGTGAACAAACTGCTCCAAGTCCATCCAAGTTCAAGAACATGATGGGGAGAAGGGCAGAGGGATTTTAATCTTTGGCCTATCACATGGAAGAAAGGAGACAATCTCACATACCCATGCTTGTGTCCTGTGATGTTCACCAGCTGAGATCACAGGCAATGAATCTATTCACTGTGTCCCTTCTCCCCTCCAAAACCCTGGGTGAGGGCTGCTGGCCTGGAGTTAGAGAGAACAGGATCCCCCTCCCCAGAGAGGAACCAGGAGACTGAACTCTAGATGGAGCCTCCAGGGGCTTGGAAAATGGGGCCTAAACCAAGGCAGCTGTGCATCTTGACTCACTGTCAGAAACCCCTTGGACTTACTGCAGACACTGGGGAGGTTTGGCTGAAATCCTTTTCTGAGGCGATAATACTGCTTCTAGGTTCTGCAGTGTGAGAGGTACGTTGTTGCAATAGCAGCCTCCAAGGCCACCACCAGGCTGGCTAAACCAGAAGCCACAGAACTTTAGGTGACAGGCAGCTTCTAGGTCGGTCCCCAGTGATTCCTGCCTCCTGGAATTCAGATCCTTGTATAATCCCCTCCCCTTGCGTAGTGGCTGGACCTGTGACTTCCCTCTAAAGGATCTTGCAAGAGATGGGATGTGAGTCCTGAGATTAGGTCATGAAGAGGTTCTGGCTTCTATCTTGCTTACTCTCTCTTGCTTTCTTATGCCCTCCCTGTGATGGAAGCCAGATCCACATTGTAAGCTGCCCTACAGAGCAGCCCACATGGCAAGAAACTGAAGGTGGCCTCTCTCCAGCCTGTGAGAAATTGGAGCATCCTGCCAATACCACTTAGGAGGCCTTAGAAATAAATTCTCCCCAGTTATCCTTGGGAGGGTTGCAACCAGGCCAACACCTTGATTACAGCCTATGAGAGACCCTGAGCAGAGGACTACATCCAGATTCCTGACCTATAGACATTATGAAATAATAAACATTTATTTAAAGTCACTAATTTTGGGGTAACTTGTTATACAACTTTAGATAACAAATTACTGTGGACTGAATGTTTTTGTCCCCCCTGAAAATTCATGTTGAAACCTAATCCCCAGTGAGATATATTTAGGAAGTGCAGCCTTTGGAGGTGATTAGTTCATAAGGGTGAAGCCCTCATGAATGAGATTAGTACCTTTTTAAAAGAGATCCCAGGCTGCTCCCTCGTCCCTCTACCACATGAGGACATAACCAAGAAGACAGTCATCTATGAACCAGAAGGCAGGCCTTCAGGCCTTCATTAGACATTGAATATGCCAGCATTTTGTTCCTGGAATTCTAAAGCTCTAGAATCGAGAGAAATTTCTGGTGTTTACAAGCCACCCAGCCTATGATATTATGTTATAGGACCCAGAACAGACCGAGTCATCAATGTGGCTTATTAAAGCAATTAACAAACGAGAAGCAAGAGGAGGGAGATGGGGTGGGGCCAAGTGAAATGGGAAACCACAGAACTAAAGCCCTCCCCAATGGAAGACCCATTTTTGCATATTAATTTTTTAAAATTACAATTAAAAACTCTTTAAAAGGTGGGTATAGAGGGAACATACCTCAGTATAATAAAGGCCAGATATGACAAGTCCACAGCTAATGTACTCCACAATGAAAAGCTGAAAGCTTTCCCTCGAAGATCAAGAGCAAGACAAAGATGCCCATCCTTGCCACTTCTATTCAACAAAGTATTGAAAGTCCAAGCCATGACAACTAGATAAGAAAAAGGAAGAAAGTGCATCCAAATTGAAAAGGAAGAAGTAAAGCTGTCTCTATTTTCAGATGGCATATTACATATAGAAAACCCTAAAAACTCCACCAAAAAAAAAAAAAGAANCCTCTAAGCCTTAATCATAATTCTCATGATGAGCTATTTGTCTCCTTTGCAATTCCTGCAGTTCAGAGACTCTGCAAACGTGAACATGAGCCCCTCGCATGGCATTGAATCTGAAGAACATCCTTTCAGCCTCCCTCTCCTTGGCACAATGCTGCCGATTCCTCTGTGTGAACCTGCCAACTTGGATGCACAGAATGTGTCCCACAGCCACTCCCCTCTCACAGCCACCTCTATTCCCGCTGAACCCTGACCTCTGCTGCTTATTATAAACTGGCATGATTACGAGGCAGCTGAGCCAAGCAAAAACTCTACACTCACATATACAAGAGCTGCTGTGAACAAACCGCTCCAAGTCCATCCAAGTTCAAGAACATGATGGGGAGAAGGGCAGAGGGATTTTAATCTTTGGCCTATCACATGGAAGAAAGGAGACAATCTCACATACCCATGCTTGTGTCCTGTGATGTTCACCAGCTGAGATCACAGGCAATGAATCTATTCACTGTGTCCCTTCTCCCCTCCAAAACCCTGGGTGAGGGCTGCTGGCCTGGAGTTAGAGAGAACAGGATCCCCCTCCCCAGAGAGGAACCAGGAGACTGAACTCTAGATGGAGCCTCCAGGGGCTTGGAAAATGGGGCCTAAACCAAGGCAGCTGTGCATCTTGACTCACTGTCAGAAACCCCTTGGACTTACTGCAGACACTGGGGAGGTTTGGCTGAAATCCTTTTCTGAGGCGATAATACTGCTTCTAGGTTCTGCAGTGTGAGAGGTACGTTGTTGCAATAGCAGCCTCCAAGGCCACCACCAGGCTGGCTAAACCAGAAGCCACAGAACTTTAGGTGACAGGCAGCTTCTAGGTCGGTCCCCAGTGATTCCTGCCTCCTGGAATTCAGATCCTTGTATAATCCCCTCCCCTTGCGTAGTGGCTGGACCTGTGACTTCCCTCTAAAGGATCCTGCAAGAGATGGGATGTGAGTCCTGAGATTAGGTCATGAAGAGGTTCTGGCTTCTATCTTGCTTACTCTCTCTTGCTTTCTTATGCCCTCCCTGTGATGGAAGCCAGATCCACATTGTAAGCTGCCCTACAGAGCAGCCCACATGGCAAGAAACTGAAGGTGGCCTCTCTCCAGCCTGTGAGAAATTGGAGCATCCTGCCAATACCACTTAGGAGGCCTTAGAAATAAATTCTCCCCAGTTATCCTTGGGAGGGTTGCAACCAGGCCAACACCTTGATTACAGCCTATGAGAGACCCTGAGCAGAGGACTACATCCAGATTCCTGACCTATAGACATTATGAAATAATAAACATTTATTTAAAGTCACTAATTTTGGGGTAACTTGTTATACAACTTTAGATAACAAATTACTGTGGACTGAATGTTTTTGTCCCCCCTGAAAATTCATGTTGAAACCTAATCCCCAGTGAGATATATTTAGGAAGTGCAGCCTTTGGAGGTGATTAGTTCATAAGGGTGAAGCCCTCATGAATGAGATTAGTACCTTTTTAAAAGAGATCCCAGGCTGCTCCCTCGTCCCTCTACCACATGAGGACATAACCAAGAAGACAGTCATCTATGAACCAGAAGGCAGGCCTTCAGGCCTTCATTAGACATTGAATATGCCAGCATTTTGTTCCTGGAATTCTAAAGCTCTAGAATCGAGAGAAATTTCTGGTGTTTACAAGCCACCCAGCCTATGATATTATGTTATAGGACCCAGAACAGACCGAGTCATCAATGTGGCTTATTAAAGCAATTAACAAACGAGAAGCAAGAGGAGGGAGATGGGGTGGGGCCAAGTGAAATGGGAAACCACAGAACTGAAGCCCTCCCCAATGGAAGACCCATTTTTGCATATTAATTTTTTAAAATTACAATTAAAAACTCTTTAAAAGGTGGGTATAGAGGGAACATACCTCAGTATAATAAAGGCCAGATATGACAAGTCCACAGCTAATGTACTCCACAATGAAAAGCTGAAAGCTTTCCCTCGAAGATCAAGAGCAAGACAAAGATGCCCATCCTTGCCACTTCTATTCAACAAAGTATTGAAAGTCCAAGCCATGACAACTAGATAAGAAAAAGGAAGAAAGTGCATCCAAATTGAAAAGGAAGAAGTAAAGCTGTCTCTATTTTCAGATGGCATATTACATATAGAAAACCCTAAAAACTCCACCAAAAAAAAAAAAGAAAGAAAAAGAAAGAAAGAAAAACTGTTAGAATAAATAAATAAGGTAAAATTGTAGGACACAAAATCAATTTTACAAAAATATAACCAATCAATATAAAAAAATCAGTTGCATTTCTATATACTATAGAGAGAAAGAAATTAAGAAACCAATCCCATTTAGATTGGTTTAGATTTAGAACTGCATCAAAAGAATAAAGTTCCCAGGAATAAATTTAACTAAGGAGGTGACTTCTCCAGTATTCTTGGGCTTCCCTTGTGGTTCAGCTGGTGAAGAATTCACCTGCAATGTGGGAAACCTGGGTTCAATACCTGAGTTGGGAGGATCCCCTGGAGAAGGGAAAGGCTACCCATTCCAGTAATCTGGCTAAAGAATTCCATGGGCTGTATAGTCCCTGGGATTGCAAGGAGTCAGACACGAATGAGTGACTATCACTTCACTTCAAGGAGGTGAAACTGTAAGACATTGGTGAAAGAAATCAAAGAAGACACAGATAAACAAATATATTCCATGCTCACAGATTGTAAGAATATTGTTAAAATGTCCGTACTTCCCAAAGAAATCTACAGAGTCAATGCAAACTCTACCAAAATTCCAATAACATTTTTCACAGAAATAGAACAAACAAGCTTAAAATTTGTGTGGAACCACAAAAGGCTCCAAATAACCAAAGCAATCTTGAGAAAGAAGAACAGAGCTGATGATATCATGTGTCCTGATTTCAAACTGTATTATAAAGCTATAGAAATCAGCACAGTATAGTATTGTCATAACAGACGCATACACCAATGGAACAGCATAGAGAGAGCCCAGAAATAAACATACATTCCTATACACACACACACACACACTCACACACACATGATAAATTTATGACAAACGAGTCAAGAATATACAATGGGGGAAAGAACAGTCTCTTCAATAAAAAAATGTTGGGAAAACTGGACAGCCACATGCAGGAGAATGAAACTGGACCACTATCTTCCACCATACACAAAAACTAACTCAAAATCAGTTAAAGACTTTAATAAACGACCTGAATCCATATAGAAGAGAACATAGACAGTAAACTCTTTGGCACTGGTATTGGAAATGCTTTTGTTTTTGGATTTGACACAAAAAGCAAAGGCAACAAAAGCAAAAGTAAACAAGTGGGACTATATCAAATGAAAACAGATGAATGGATAAAGAAGGTGCAATACTTATATGCAATGGAATATTAACCAGCCATTAAAAAGAATGATGCTTTTGAACTGTGATGTTGGAGAAGACTCTTGAGATCCCTTGGACTGCAAGGAGATCCAACCAGTCCATCCTAAAGGAAATCAGTCCTGAATATTCACTGGAAGGACTGATGCTGAAGCTGAAACTCCAATACTTTGGCCACCTGATGCAAAGAACTGAGTCACTGGAAAAGACCCTGATGCTGGGAAAGATTGAAGGCAGGAGGAGAAGAGGATGACAGAGGATGAGATGGCTGGATGGCATCACCAACTCAATGGACATGAATTTGAGTAAGCTCTGGGAGTTGATGCTGGACAGGGAAGCCTGGCATGCGGCAGTCCATGGGGTCTCAAAGAATCAGACACAACTGAGTGACTGAACCGAACTGAAAAAGACTGAGATAATGCTATTTGCAGGAACAAGGAAGTATCTAGAGATTGTCATGTTAAGCAAAGTCAGATAAAGAAAAATATATATTGCTAACATGTGGAATCTAAAAACAGGTTACAAATGAACTTATGTTTCTACAAAACAGAAATAGAATAACGCATGTGTACTACAAACTAATAAGAGGGTAAGATGGGAGGGATAAATTGAGAGATTGGGATTGATATACACACCACTATATACAAAACAGGTAACTAATGATGACCTATGTATAGCACAGGGAGGTCTACTCAATGCTCTGTAATGACCTATATGGGAAAATGATCTAAAAAAGAGTGGCCATATGTATATGTATAAAAGATTCAGTTTGCAGGATGCATGAAACCAACACAGCACTGTAAATCAACTATAGTCCAATAACATTTTTGTTTTTAAAGAAAAACTTTTTTTTACTTTATTCTCTCCCCAATCCCCCCCCGCCTTTTTTTTTTTTGAAGGAGAGCAGCAAATGTTTGATGTGGGGTCAGATGCTGCTGCCAGAAACCAGTTTTTCCACAAGACAGTTCCCACATGGGAGTTGTCCTGCTTCTCCCCAGGGTCTCCAAAGCCAGGTTTCAGAGGCTGTTCTGACAGCTTGGACTTGGGCTGATGCCAGGAGTTCCAGGTCTAAAGCACCCCTTGGAGGAGTTTTAATATTCTTAACAGACAATTAAAATACTCATGTCTTCATTTGGAGTTTCCATCTCTGTGTTTGAACTGAGCTTCATCCAGCTGAAAAGGGAAAGAAAATACTTGATGTGTTCTTTACTGCAAGGGCCAGCCAGACACCAACCAAACTTTATTGTCAGTGGCAGCAAATTCTGTACCATCTGCCCAACCTGGAGACTCTAGATGACTCCCCAAGGCCATGAAGCTCGTTGAGGACTTGGGGTTTGGAAGAGGGCAATCTGGTTCTGGCAAGTGCATGGCAGGCCACCTCCCAAGCCTGAAAACACCCATCGGAATGATTTTAAGTTCAAATGACCATCAGCTGGCTTTAGCCACAGTGCCCCATTTATGTTATAAAATCATGCGTTCTTAGAGCTAGAAAGGATCCTGGAGATCTTCTAGGACAACATCCTCATCCTACAGCAGTAAGGTGAAGTGGATCATTGAAGGAAACCTTCTGGTTGGTAACAGAGATGGGACTGGAACCCAGCCAGGCCTCCTGACCCCCTGGCCCCGATCCAAAATTGTATCTGCTCACTACAATTCAGCAGGGTTTCCAGATAACCAAAACATGGAATAGACCCTGCCAGAGGCCCACCAATTTCAGTCTATATTTGCTATGTCAGCGTTCCAACAGAACCTAGAGATTTCGACATTTCCTTTCATGGTGTTGTATGTGTCCAGCAGGAGAAAGATGCTCTTTGACTTTTCTATATAAGTGATCTGTTTATTGAGTTTGCCCAGTTGAGTACTCCTTTACCAGATTCATGCTCGGTAAATGTTTCACATTTCTTCTGCTTCTGTAGCCCCCAGAAAAGATTGACTTGACAAATACCTTCTGGTTCCCTAAGGCAGGCTGAGGCTGAGTAGCAGATGAGAATTAGAGTTTCCTGCTATTTGGTTCTGGTGGCTTCAGCTAATGGAGCCATTGAACCAGAAGTTAGGGGGGCCTCGGGTTGAGTGTGGCTCTGGTCCATCCCTGCCTGGCTCCCTTGGAAACCTTCAGTCTTAGCCTGGCTTGTAGAAGCCAGGAGGGATGTAAGCAGCTCTGCCCTGGGCTCTCAGCTTTGACTTGTGCCAACTGCCTGTTTCCTAGGTTGGCATCTCTGCTTTGCTCTTCTGTGCCCTCAGCATCATCTACCAGGCTCCTTGCTCTGCTCTACCCTGAACACTCACTCATTCTTCCCCATAACCCTGTCTGTGATAGACGTCCTGAGTTGGGTTCTGGATCCCCTGCTCTTAAGTCCTGCCAACCTCTAGGAATAAGGAACAGTCTTAGACTAGACCTCTCTGGTGCCACAGCCTCACCTGGCTGGGTTGGAATGAAGCACATGGTGGTTCACAGTCTGTACATCTGTGTACATGCAGGTTCCCAATCTGATGTCCCACCAGCATTGGGAACCACTAGGCTGAGAAATCTGTATGCAGGTCAGGAAGCAACAGTTAGAACTGGACATGGAACAACAGACTGGTTCCAAATAGGAAAAGGAGTACGTCAAGGCTGTATATTGTCACCCTGCTTATTTAACTT
>SJYX01018235.1:270642-438991 GCA_006410675.1 Oreotragus oreotragus | reverse complement strand
GACTCGATGGACATGAATCTGAGTGAACTCCGGGAATTGGTGATGGACAGGGAGGCCTGGCGTGCTGCAATTCATGGGATCACAAAGAGTTGGACACGACTAAGCAACTGAACTGAACTGAACTGAAAGGTTCAATACTTATTGTGAAGAGCCAACTGATTGGAAAAGACCCTGATTCTGGGGAAGATTGAAGGTAAAAGGAGAAGAGCACAGCAGAAGATGAGATGATTAGATAGCATTACCGACTCAACAGACATGAATCTGAGCAAACTCCAGGAGATAGTGGAAGACAGAGGAGCCTGGCATGCTGGGTCCATGGGGTCACAAAGAGTCAGAC
The DNA here is from genome assembly GCA_006410675.1 of Oreotragus oreotragus. Lineage (NCBI taxonomy): Eukaryota > Metazoa > Chordata > Mammalia > Artiodactyla > Bovidae > Oreotragus > Oreotragus oreotragus. The sequence continues at coordinate 438,654 of SJYX01018235.1, read as the reverse complement.
ACGACTTAGTGACTGAACAACCACAAATGTGTTCCTTGTGAAAAGTACTAAATTTGGTGATATAACAAAATGGCCTTCATTTCTATTTACATTTTGTTGATCAAAAATCTGGCTTAACCATTCGCCCCCCTGACAGTTTCCAAAAGTAGGTGCCATCCCGATACAGCTCTCAAAAGGGAATCTAGTCTGGGCCCTTGTCCTACGCTCAGGAGTTTTCCTTTCTTCTGGAGCCCTGAGAAAGGTCGCACAGGGAGTGGAGTGGGAACATGCTGATGATCCTTGAGTGGAAAATGGTGTCGACTTAGCAGACAGAGAGTGGAGGAGGTCCCCTGAGACCCAGGAAGATGAAAGCTCCTAGTTGCTGGGACAGCACATGGAGGCCGATTGTGCTGAGTATGTTATGGAACAATCAGCTTCAGGTCACGTTTTGAACTTTTCTTCTGTCCTGACCCCAATACTTCCAAGATGGAAGATTTGCAGTCAGTTCTGCAGTTATTTCAAATCGCAATTTCTCACATTATGTTTAACTTGTAAATTTTCAAAATGCTCATAAATTGTCTTCAATGGGGTCCCTCAGGTGTGGACACAGGAGAAGGTTTATGGGCAAGTGATTTACAATGGAGATGCTCTCAGGAGGGCCGGGAGAAGCAGCTCCAGCAGCCCAAGGACCATCCTCCAAAGGCGGTCTCAGCTTGGAGCCTTTGGAAGCACAACGTGAAGAAACGGGGGGATAGGCACCCAGAACCAGTCAAAGGGCTCTAAGGAGGCCTGGGCACAGCACCGACTGTCTGCCACACCTGGGCTACCTTGCTTGGTCCTTAAACAACTCTAGGAGACAGGAGAAAATACAACCTCCATTTATGTCTGGAGTCCCCAGCCGTCAGATCTAATGCCTCTGAGGTGGAGCTGAAAATGTAATGCACTTCAATCATCCTGACACCACCCTCCTGCCCGGCCCTGTGGAAAAAAATTGTCCTCCATAGGACAGGATCCTGGTGCCATAAAGCTTAGGGACAGCTGATTTACAGAATGTGGGAGCTAAGATAAAGAGAAGCTATGCCCAAGGTCACAGTTTAGATAACGAGGCACACAGGACTCACCTGTCTGTGCTCCGCCCTCCAGGCTCTTCCTTCTCTACCCTGTGAATGCTCGCCTTCCACAGCGGTTCCCCACCCGGCCAAGATGATGCACGTCCGGTGTGATTAGGAAGTCAACCAGCTGGAGACTACTTTTGGGTTTGTTGATATTGATTATTCAGCGTTCTACCTCGCTAAACTAGAAGAGATAATCAGGAATTGGAAGAAATTTTGTACTTAATCTAACGCCTCTGAGAAACAGACATCAGAATAGCGTTTCCAGTACACAGATTCACCAGTCTCCTGGCATGCCTTGCTTCATCTCACTTCATACCTATGCTGTCCTCATCTGGCTTTACATGGGTGGGGGAGGGTGGTGACGGTTTCTGGGGTGGATTCGGTCACTTGCTCAGAACGGTCTAGGGGATTTGTGGAGGAACCTGAACCCAACAACATCGCAGAACAGGACGAATGGAACATCTTGTTCAAACGAAGAAAGAGGGGTTTCCTTTCTCGACGAAAAGTCCTGACCGGAGTCATCCAGTGGGGAAGCCCAGGTGGTGCAGTGGTAAAGAATCCGCCTGCCAAGGCAGGAGATGCAAGAGACGAGGATTTGATCCTTGGGTCAGGACAATGGCCTGGAGTAGGAAACGGCAGCCTGCTCCAGGATTCTTGTCTGGAGAATTTCATGGGCAGAGAAGCCTGGTAGGCTACAGTCCATGGGGTCACAAGGAGTCTGACATGATTGAGCACGCACACACACTCACATCTGATGCCGCTCTACAGTCTCTGCTAAGTACAGCACGATGCTTCAGAAACAAATGTTTGAAGAGCTTTCAGTCATTCAACTTTGGAGACAGAAATGGAAGCAGCAAGAGCAACCTACTCAGATAAATCGCAAGCCACGGGCGTGCAGACACTTCCTCTTGATTTTCCTCATTGAGACTGAGAAGGACTGAGGAGAACTTGGCTCAGGACCACCTCTCTCAGGGCTGACAAGAAAGGGGCGGGCCCTGGAGTCTACCTGCCTTCCCAAGTGGTTAACTATGTAGCCTCAGGCAAACCCACTTCACTTTCTCTGCCTCTGTTTTCTACTCTGTAAAATGGGGTTATTGATAGCATCTTTTTCATAGAATTATGGAGCTTGAGTTTCATGTGTATAAAGACCTTTAAAAGGTACAGAGGAAGCACTTTAAATAGATTTATCTATTATTATTATTATTGCTAATGTTATTTCATGAGTCCAAAAGAATAAGGAGTTTACCTAAACATTTCATATCTAGGAAGATTGTACTCAATCGTCAGCGGCTCCATGAAGCCTTCCCTGACCACCCTATTTAAACAGGAATTTTTCTTTGTTTTCTTTGTCTCCCTTCCCGGCTTATCACCTTTTAACCTACCCTGTAAGTTACTCACTTTGCACATTATCTGTTCTCCTCACTAGTGGGGAGGCAAAGGCTGGTTTTCTGCCCATCTTGCTCACAGCTATATCCTGCCCCACCCCTCACCCCCCGAACCTAGAACAGTGCCTAGCACACAGGAGGGCCAACATAAATATCTACTGAATGAGGAGGCGGCAAATCTGGGATTCAGTGTCACCTTTGGTGGCTGTGGGAACCACCATACGCTGGTCTGGGTGGTGTGGCTTCTGGTGGACAGACCTCCCTCTCCACACCCCCACCCCCAGCACCCACAAATGCACGGTGACCCTTCAGAGGTAAAGCACAGAAAAGGTTCCACATCTCTGCCCAGGTGCTACGTGATTTAGAAGGCAGGACAGTTGGGCTGCCAGTCAGAACCGCATCCCAGGCCCAGGCTGGCCTCTCTCTAGGCGTATGTACCTTGGGGAAGGGCCCTCTGTCTCTTGGGACCCTCCTCTGGGCATGATAGTCTCCAGACCTCTCCCAGCTTCCTCGATCTCAGTTTTAATTAAGGCTTGCTTACTTGCAAAACAAAGAACACTTAGATCTCCCTGACCTTCCTTGTTACACCTGGTTTTAAAATCAGCAAGGGCCACTCTGGGCACCATTGTGCTCCATGCAGCCAGCCCTGGCCCCAGGGACAGGAAGGAAAATGAGTAGGCTACACTGGCCGCCCCGGCCAACTCTCCCAGGACTGGCTCTCCTGCAACCCCAGGCAGCAGAGCCTGAACACTTGCTGAATCCTTTGAAGCTGAGACTGTCGCTTGGGGCTGGGGCTGGAAGGGGGTGGCAGGCAAGTGTCTGCCTGGGCAAGCTTTTTGCTTCCTTTTTTTTGTTTGTTTCTTTATTGCAGAGAATTTCCTCTTCTAGTGGCATTCATCTTCCCCCGGAACTCCCTTCAGCTAAAAGAGAAAAGAAAAAGCAAACAAAAGAAGCTCTCCCTGGACAAGGAGATTTTCTTTCTCTGACTGTGAGTCCCTGATAAGAAAAACCCTCTGCCAACTGCAGCATCCTGCTCTAGACCCGCCTGCTACTCTTCTCCTTGGCAAGGCCATTGTGTCTCTCTGTCTCCCAGACCCACTTTTTAATAACAACCTATACACATTGGCTGCTAGACAATGTGTTTTAAAAAGATAAAAATGACCATATTATCTTTTCTAATCTGAGACACCTCTTTCACTTTAATAATGAAACCCGCAGGCCTGAACCCACCAGGGACTGAATCCTGCTGTATAGGGCAGAATCGCCATCCAATACGGAAGCCACCTGCCACATACGGCTTCCTGGGCACTGGAGACGTAGTGGCTCCAAACTAAAATCGGTTGTAATTGTAGATATGCGCCAGGTTCCAAAGGCTTAATATGACCAGTGTGTAAAAGTAGTAAGCTTTATACTGATTACCTGTGGACGTGATAATGTTAGGGATATATCAGGTTAAATAGATGGCTGGAATTAATGTTTACTTTTTTAATGTGACCACTAGGAAATTTAAAATTGTGTATATGGCTCGCATTACATTCTACGGATTGTGCTTTTTCTTTTCTCTTTCAGTTGAAGGAAGTTGCTGGGGAAGATGAATGTCACTGGGAGCGGAAATTTCTTATTTTCTTAGAATTACTTTCAGTCTCTACATTCTAGCAAAGAAGACTAATATTTTGCCCTGCGCATCTTCCTTGGATACTCAAATCCACATTTCCCAGACTGCAAGATGAGAAAGTGCAGTCCTTTATTTCTTGCTAGTTACAGTGTTCTTGCCTGGAGAATCCCAGGGATGGGGGGGCCTGGTGGGCTGCCGTCTCTGGGGTCGACTGAAGTGACTTAGCAGCAGCAGCACTGGCTCCAAAAGTCCCGGGAAGGGAGGTAAGCACAGGACTCCAGTCAGTCAGTCAAGCTAAAGGAGGAGAAGTCCCATTTTCCTCCATAAAGAAGCTATGGTAGCTTCTGTAGTGGACGACCATCATTTCCAACTGTACCTTTCACTTAGAAAAACTCCTTGTTTCAGAATCTTGTTTGTAAAACCACTGTTTTCCTAATTAACCAATTAGCAGAAAGTGCTTGGAAAGGCATTTCTGAGCAGCTGAGTTAGGGATAGCTCTGCTGGAATTCTTTAAGAATAAATCATATGCTTGTTGCTATTCCCTGCCTTAACCTGCACCTTGTAGGAGCAGTTACAAGACTGGTACTCAGGAGACACGAATGCCAACCCCAGATCTTTGACTAGTAACTGTATGACCTTGAGAAAGTCACTTCTCTAGCCCGCAATTCTGTCATCCATAAAGCGGGCAGGTGGCTTCTAAAGTTCCTTGTTCCTTTTGGACTAGATTTAAAATTCTAGACTTGAAAATAAAACACTTGATTTTTTAATATGCATCTTGAGTAAGACAAGCTTAATGATAATGTCATTTTCAAGATGCAATAACAAAAAATTGAATTTTTGTTGTCAATTTTTTGACATTATGCAGGTGTTTCTGATGATCTTATAAAGATTTTTCCTCTTTTAAGTTTGGGATTATCAACTCTAAGGAGTAGAAGGACCTGGTTTGTGCAAATCACCCCATAGTAGCAGTTTGGTAATAAATATTAAGAATGGCAAAACTCATCTCCTGTGATCCCTTCTTGGAATCCATCATAAGGAAATTATCAGGAATTTGAACAAAGATTTGTATGGGGACACAACACTGTGAATCAACTATACTCAATATAAAATAAACATGAATTTGAATTTTAAAAGATTCATATGGAGAGTTAATAAGCAAGGCTACTTAACATATAACAGCAATAATAATAAAGTTCAGATGTCCAGTAACGGGTGAACAGTAACAATAGATGAGTAAATCCATACAGTAGATTATTGTTACAGAAATTGCTTTACAAAGCTATTTCACAACATAAGAAAGTATTTTTTCTATTTTTAAAATTTGAAGAAAATTCTTCAATCCCAACAATAGTTTTCTCCAAGTAGTGAAATTTATGAGTGACTTTTATTTTACATTTTTTTATTTTCCAAATTCTTTAATAATTCTAATTACCATGATAATCAGAAAAATGATGACTTGAAAAAAAGAAGGTCGTTGTATTTTCTAAGCCTGACAATGTCCTAGGCTTTATTTGATTCTGTGATGGATTTGCAGCTGAGCCAGAGTACGTGGCAATCAACATGCTTTAGAACAAGACATAGAAAAGTGTCCAGCAAAGGCTTGATTAATGACTGAATGAAGAATCGGAGCGAAAATACAAATCATGACGAGTTAAATAACTTTAACTTTTCAAGATTAATTTTTAAATGAATGGTATAAAAAACTGAGTTGAGAGGGAGAACAATCGCAATGAACTTCAGCTGAAAAACAAGACGTTATGGAGGACACCTGCATTAGCTTACCGGGGCTGCCATACAAAAATACCCCAGACCAGGCGGCCTGCACAATAGAAATGTATTTCTCACGGTTTGGGAGGCTAGACTTCCAAGGTGTGGGCAGATGTGGTTTCTCCACAGGCCTTGCTCCTTGGCTTGCATGTGGCCGCCTTCAGCCGTCCTCACGTGTGTACATCGTGTCTCTCCACGTGTCTAAATCTTCTCTTCTTATCAGGACCCCATTCATGTTGGAATAGGCCCCACCCTAAGGGCCTCATTTTAACCTAATCATCTCTTTAAAGACTTTGTTTACAAACACAGGTACTTTCTGAGGTCCTGGGGCTTAGGGCTTCATGTGAATTTGGGGGGACACAATTCTGCCCATGACAATCCTGATCCCAAGTGATTCCATGAACCTAAAATCTCCCAAGTGGTCCTAACTGGTCCCATTGGAGGAGCAGGGAATGGACTTAATTCTCTGGCACTTCCTGCCAACACTGTCCCCCTCCCCACTGCCAGAGACATGTCAGAATCTGAATTGGAGACACCAGTCAGAGACTTCAATGGAGCCAAAGGTCCCTTTGGGAATGTTTTTGGAGGAAAAATGAGGAACCACATTAGAAGAGTAAGAATGCAGTAAATCCTTTCATCCTTGGCTAAGAAATTAGATGTAACTCTGTAGATATTAGAGGATCAATGCTGCCCTGTGCTTAGTTACTCAGTCATGTCCAACTCTGCGACCCCATGGACTGCAGCCTGCCAGGCTCCTCTGTCCATAGGATTCTCCAGGCAAGAACACTGAAGTGGGTTGCCATGCCTTCCTCCAGGGGATCTTCCCGACCTAGGGATCAGACCTGGGTTTCCCACGTTGCAGGCGGACTCTTTACCATCTGAGCCACCAGAAGATCATTAGACAAGTATTAATAAAATAAACTTGTGTAACTTCCTTCTTTTTTTTTTTTTTAATTCTAAAAATGACTATTCCACATGAAACTTCAGAGGTGTTGCTTGTTAATACGCACCATTTAAATAGAGACAATCTTGGCAAACAAGTCTTAGGGTTAAAGGAAAAGATAGCCTTTATTCCATTAAATAAAAACATCACAGAATTGAACAAATATGACTCTGTTTCATTGTGCCTGCACAGCTAAAGCAGAAATTCAAGTCAATTATCTAGATAATCCTGTTTTATTTATTTATGAAGCTTTTATTTCTAGTGGAGGATGCTTACCTAGTACAATTACTATTAGAAAATAATTAAATCCTGAGCCCTCTAAGTGCTAGAGGTAAAATGGATCTTCCTTCCAGAATTTTGTTTTTTGAGTTCCTGTATTGTGCAGGCTGTCTGATTTTTCCTTAACCTTTGACTTCCTCTGCTACCCTCTTGAGTTGCCAAGTTCCCCACCAAGAGATCCCTAGAGGAAGGCAGTTACAAGAAAACTGTCAACTGGCTGTGATGGAGCCTGCTTCTCTTATTGAAATGGAGATTTAAGGTCAGGGAACCAAACAAAAACCAAAACAGAACAAGCTCATCAAAATGCAGTCCCCTAAATTGAGGCTAACAGTGTTTAACTCTTAATTTAAAAGAGAGATGGAAGAGAATGTTGCTGGCTTTCCAGAAAACAGGGCAGTTTCCCATCCTGAGACAACATAGATTTCGTTGTCTTCTATTTTAAGATTCAGCCACATATTTCATCCCTACCCCTGTTGTCTTTTACATTGTCTCTCTCAGTGACTTCTAATTTTTTTTTTTATCTTTGCAAGCCACCTTAAATTGTTTTTAGAACAAGACACACATAGAGACACACTTACCCTAACAAATAATACTTGAAAGCACTCATTGATCATGCCGCTGCTCAGGCTATTTTTCTTCTCTCCGCTTTGTCTCCTGAAAGCCTGGCATGTGCAAAAGGAAACAGCCCGGGTCTTATCCATCTATTCAGTCCCTCCATATCCACTTCAGATTGGTTCCAGGATCTTTGCCCCTCTCCCCATCCTCCTCAGATACCAAATCCAAGGATGCTAAAGTCCCTTATGTTAAATGGTGTGGTATTTGTGTATAACTTCCATGCATTCTTTTGTATATTTAAATCATCTCTAAGTTACTTAGAATGACTAACAATATAAGTGTTATGTAAATAGGTGTAAATACAATGGAAATGGAAATAGTTGCTGTGCTGTGCTTGTCACTCAGTCGTGTCCAACTCTTTGTGACCCCATCAACTGTAGCCTGCTAGGCTCCTCTGTCCATGGACATTCTCCAGGCAAGAATACTGGAGGAGGTTGCCATACCCTCCTCCAGGGGAACTTCCAAACCCAGGAATCAAACCGGTGTCTCCTGCATTGCAGGCGGATTCTTTACCAGCTGAACTACCAGGGAAGCCCAAATTTGCTGCTGCTTGGCAAACTCAAGTTTTGCTTTTTGAACTTTCTGGAATTTTTTTTTTTTTTTTTGTGGGGGGTGGCCGCACCTAGCAGCCTGTGGAATCTTAGTTCTGCAGCCAGGGATTAAACCATGCTTCCTGCAGTAGGAGCTCAGAGTCTTAACAACTGGCCTGCCAGGGAAGTTCCCATTTTTCTGAGTGTTTTTGATCCAAGGCTGGTTGACTCCACAGATGCAGAACCCGTGGATGCAGAACTCGCAGGCACAGAGGTGCAACTGCATTCTCAGCTGAGTGTCAGCAGAGCTGAAGTGCAGAGGACACCCGACAGAGGGTCCTTTACTGTGCCCCAAGACTGTAACCGTGTGTTATGGAATGAGGGCTTTCCAGGTGGTGCTAGTGGCAAAGAACCCCCCTGCCAATGCAGGAGACAAGAGCTGTGGGTTCAGTTTCTGGGTTGGGAAGATCCCCTGGAGGAGGACACAGCAACCCACTCCAGTATTCTTGCCTGGACAAGCCCATGGACAGAGGAGTCAGGCAGGCTATAGTCCACAGGGAGTCAGGTACAAAGAGTCAGGTCACAAAGAGTCAGGTACAACTGAAGCGATTACCACACATGCACATTATGGAATGAATGCTTGTATTCCCCCTAAAAGTCCTGCGTGGAAGCCCTAACCTCCTATGTGATGGTATTTGGAGGTGGGTCCTGCCAACAAAAGAATGTCCCTTGCCATCTGGTTCTTTAAGAATTAAGTCATTAGCTACTGCAGTCATTGACCTTCAATACATCCTAAAAGGAATTCAGGGTGGAGATCAGGAATGAAGCACTCTGTGCTCTGGGAAAAACTGGCAAAACAAGTATTTGAGGAGTCAGCTATTTTCAGGAGAAAATTTGTGAACCCCAGTTCTTGCATCTTCTCATACATAAAAAAGCACCAAAGCCATTAACTAAGATGTTGGTTTCTTATCACTAGCAGCAGCATCTACTGAGATGTGTGTCTGATTGCACATCTCCCTTCTCCAAAATCACATATATGCTGACCTCCCCCCTGCCCCACCTCCTTGGAGAAATTCCTCAGAGCTACCTGAGAGACTGTCTCCCAGGCTATAGTCCTCAGTAACTCCCCCAACTAAAATGGAAACTGACACCTCTCACATTGAGTGTTTTTATTTCAGTCAATATTCCTTTGGGAGGAAAATAAGTTTAGATGAGATCCTGAGAGTACCGTCCCCAAGATGGATCAGTGCTCTTATAACCCTGGTGATCCAGTGGTAAGAACTCCACATTTCATTGCAGGTGGCCCAGGTTTGATTCCTGGTCAGGGAATTAAGATCCCACAAGCTGTGTGGCACTGCCAAGAAAAATAGAAGAAGAAGAGAGAGATATTAGAGCTTCCTCTCTCTACCACACATCAAGACACATCAAGAAATGGGCAATCTGCCAGTCAGGAAGTGGTCCCTCACTAAGACCTGAGTCTGCTGGCACTTGATCTTGGGCTTCCCAGCTTCCAGAATTGAGAAAAAAGTATATGTTGCTTAAGCCACCCAGTCTGTGATCATTTGTTATAGCAGCCGGAGCACTGGGCAGATACTGAAAGTAAAGCAACAAACCTCCCAGCATTCTTGCCATCAAGACACCTGGCAAGTCATGTCCATGGACCACAGACAGCTCTGATGGGTTTCCATTACCTCCTAGGCAAGCGCCTGGGACTGGTGAAGCCTTTTTGAGCCTTGAGGATCTCAGAGGCTTCATATCATTTCTTTCTTTCTTTCTTAGAAAAATTGGAAGCACCTGTCCTTAAACATCTGAGGCTCAAACTAGCATTTTTTATGCTCATAGGATTTGGTGTCACTTCACAGAAAGTAAAATTTTCCTCTCATGTGTTCCTGGGAGCTGACCTTTTCTCTGACTGCTAATGTTGCAGTTTCCATAAAGTTTCACCATGTGCCATCTCTCTAAATTTATGGCTAATTTACTTTTTTCCTCCCCATCCCATTCAATGAAAGCCAGTCACAAAAAATTACACATTGCATTTTTCAGTCCAGGCAGGCGGTCCAGTTGACGACAATATGTTAATTACAGAACTTTGCGCTGTTCATCTAAATGAAGACTGATATGGTCTAATTGTCTGAACTGGTTGGAGGGTGGGTGCAATTCTAAAACCTGTGCCATTGCCAAAATAATCTGCTGCCTAATAAGCAAGCTGATTGTGTTTCTCTGAAGCAATTTTGCATAGAGCACTCTGGGGAGACAGGGGTCCCACTCAACCACCTCTGACACTCAGTCCTCTCTGGCCTTCAGATTTCCGGCAGAACTTAGACTCTAGCTCATGGAGTCACAGGCCAGCCCCTGGGTCCCAACTGCATCAAACCATTGTCAAAGTTCTCAAGGGCTCCTCTGGAAATCCCACAGGCTTAGGCTCGGGTGAGGGGCCTGGGGGACTCACAGCCAACCCCTACTGCTCCCTGAGTACTCATTCCAGTGCGTCCGATCCCCTCTTTCTCACTTTTGTTCTGACCTTGGTCAGTTCCTAGGGTCATGTCTTTTGGAAAGCTGTGTATGGGAAGGGCTCTATATCCACACTTGGGCCCAGTGGTTCTCAATCAGGCAACACTGTTCCCTCAGGGAGCTCATGGAAATGCATAAAGACCTTTCTGAGGATTGTTGAAACAATGGGTTGGAAGATTCTCCTAGCATTTTAGCACCTGGATCAGGGTTGCTGAATGTTCTGAAATGCATGGGGCATCCCTGCACGCTGCCCCACATTTTGGGAGTGACACTCCTCCTAGAGAAATAATGGTCATCAAAACTAGGGCACAAGAGCCCCATTCTAACAAACTGATATATTCTGGAGCCCCCTTTCTGCCTAAGTGAGAGCTTCTGTGGAGCCTGAGTGACTTGGGAAGAATCCTCCATTTGCCATCTGTGTCCTTCTGCCCAGACCATAAGCATCTGGAGGGCTGACGCTATTTCTGATCCTTTGAATGGCATCTGTGACATAGTAGATTCCAATTAGATCTGTTGAACTCGATGAACTGAATTGCATTTCACTATTTCATGAGAATACGAACAAGGATCCAAACACATAAAGTCTGAGAAGGATAAAAACCCCGATTGGACTCGATAAAAACTCTTTGTAATGGGCAGTGAATAGGAAGTATATTACTGTTCCTTAGAAAGTGGGTTCACTATCCCTTCCCCATGGCTTCTGTTTGTACCCCATCCCTGCCCCCACTGACCTGGCCACGAAGAATTCAGTAAATATCCCCAAATCAACCTCTGGGCTTTATGCTGATCAAGTAGTGAGTCAGAGCAAAGAACAAGGTGACAAAGAAACAGCTGAGCTTTGGAAATGGGCAGAAGTTAACACCCTAGAAGGTAAAGGGGGATCTGAAAGGAGGGAAGGGTCCGAAGAGCCGGACTGTGGGCTGAGCCATGGTGGGAAGAGTTTGGACAAGGGAGGATAGGGGATGGGACCAGGCTCAACAAGGAGAATTTGGAAGCATAGTCTGAGGGGCTTTAGGTCCTTCACACCGGTTTTATTTGTTTGTTGAGCTTTCTCGTACATGTGGGAGACAATGTCAATAAATAGTTGACCATTATATAAGCATCTAGGGATTCCCTGGTGGCTCAAGTGGTAAAGAACCTGCCTGCCAAAATGCAGGAGATGCAAGTTCAGTTTCTGGGTTGGGAACATCCCTGGAGGAAGAAATGGCAACCCACCCCAGTATTCTTGCCTGGGAAATCCCATGGACAGAGGAGGCTTGTGGGCTACAGTCCATGGGGTTGCAAAGAGTCGGACACGACTGAAGTGACTTAGCACACATAGGTTATGAGGGTGGAGCGCTACTGGTTTAGTTAAGGTTCCGGAAACAGAGCTTGAAATAGGAGTGTGAGGCAAGTGATTTGTGAGAGAGTGCCTCTCAGGAAAACCTCCTTAGGAGAGCAAGAAGGAGGGGAGAGCAAGGATGGGTCTGATAAAGGTAAGCTGCGACCAGAGCATTTCCATATGGCAGCCGCACTTCCTGGGAGGCAAGGGGGCTGGCCCTGTGCCCCCTGCTGTGTTGGGGGGCAAGCAGCTTGGAGATGAGAGCCCTGGTCTGGTGAAAGGATATGGCTGCTTCTCTTGGAGGAATGCCATACCTTCATGATTCATGTATGCAAACCACCCACAGGCTAGAGAGCTGAGATGGTTATTGCTGGAAACAGGAGTAAACTATGGTCCAGGTATGAAGTGATTCCTCTAGGTAAGAGATGACCATGGTAAAGAGCTTTCCAGTGTGAGAACTGAGGCTGAGGGGGTGAAGGCAACCTATGAATGACATAAGGGGAACGTAGCTATTACCTGCTGCTGCTGCTGCTGCTAAGTCACTTCAGTCGTGTCTGACTCTGTGCGACCCCATAGATGGCAGCCCACCAGGCTCCTCTGTCCCTAGGATTCTCCAGGCAAGAATACAGGAGTGGGTTGCCATTTCCTGCTCTCAGCTATTACTTGGAAAAATATGGACACAGCAATTTTTGGAAAAGTTTTCTGTTTTAATTGGAAGATAATTGCTTTATAATGTTGTGTTGGTTTCTGCCACACAACAATGTGAAGCAGCTATAATTATATATACATACATCCCCTCCTTCGTAAGCCTTCCTCCCCCCATCCCATCCCATTGCTCTAGGTTATCACAGAGCACCAGGCTGGGCTCCCCGTGTTACACAGCATCTTCCCACTAGCTAGCTATTTTATACGTGATTCCCCACTCCAGTGTTCTTACCTGAAGAATCCCATGGCTGGAGGAGCCTGGTAGGCTGCAGTCCAGGGGGTCGCTGGGAGTCGGACATGACTGAGCAACTTCACTTTCACTTTTCACTTTCATACATTGGAGCAGGAAATGGCAACCCACTCCAGTGTTCTTGCCTGGAGAATCCCAGGGATGGGGAGCCTGGTGGGCTTCCGTCTATGGGGTCGCACAGAGTCGGACACGACTGGAGTGACTTAGCAACAGCAACAGCAGTATATATATGTCAAAGCAGTTTCTCAATCCATCTGACCCACACCTTCCCCCACTATGGACACAGCACTGTTTTAAGAAGAGAGGAAAAAAATAACTCAATACACAAGTTTACTGCTTGTAAAAGCCAGCATCACAAAATGCCCTGATAAGAATCGACGCCAGAGAGGCATTTAAATAGTTAGCATCTTCTTCTGCAGTGGATGTAATTACCACTCTGCTTCGTACATCTGTGTTTGCTGTACCCTCCAAATGGAACAGGATGCCATTTCACTGATTTGGCAGATTCATCCACCTGGCTTTTGAGCGGTTGGTCACTTTTCAGTCTGGTGGTGAATGCTTCCCCCACACACTTCGGCGTGTAGGCTGGTCCCTCCCACCCCAAGCTCCCAAATCCAAGNCTGCCTGCCAAAATGCAGGAGATGCAAGTTCAGTTTCTGGGTTGGGAACATCCCTGGAGGAAGAAATGGCAACCCACCCCAGTATTCTTGCCTGGGAAATCCCATGGACAGAGGAGGCTTGTGGGCTACAGTCCATGGGGTTGCAAAGAGTCGGACACGACTGAAGTGACTTAGCACACATAGGTTATGAGGGTGGAGCGCTACTGGTTTAGTTAAGGTTCCAGAAACAGAGCTTGAAATAGGAGTGTGAGGCAAGTGATTTGTGAGAGAGTGCCTCTCAGGAAAACCTCCTTAGGAGAGCAAGAAGGAGGGGAGAGCAAGGATGGGTCTGATAAAGGTAAGCTGCGACCAGAGCATTTCCATATGGCAGCCGCACTTCCTGGGAGGCAAGGGGGCTGGCCCTGTGCCCCCTGCTGTGTTGGGGGGCAAGCAGCTTGGAGATGAGAGCCCTGGTCTGGTGAAAGGATATGGCTGCTTCTCTTGGAGGAATGCCATACCTTCATGATTCATGTATGCAAACCACCCACAGGCTAGAGAGCTGAGATGGTTATTGCTGGAAACAGGAGTAAACTATGGTCCAGGTATGAAGTGATTCCTCTAGCTAAGAGATGACCATGGTAAAGAGCTTTCCAGTGTGAGAACTGAGGCTGAGGGGGTGAAGGCAACCTATGAATGACATAAGGGGAACGTAGCTATTACCTGCTGCTGCTGCTGCTGCTAAGTCACTTCAGTCGTGTCTGACTCTGTGCGACCCCATAGATGGCAGCCCACCAGGCTCCTCTGTCCCTAGGATTCTCCAGGCAAGAATACAGGAGTGGGTTGCCATTTCCTGCTCTCAGCTATTACTTGGAAAAATATGGACACAGCAATTTTTGGAAAAGTTTTCTGTTTTAATTGGAAGATAATTGCTTTATAATGTTGTGTTGGTTTCTGCCACACAACAATGTGAAGCAGCTATAATTATATATACATACATCCCTTCCTTCGTAAGCCTTCCTCCCCCCATCCCATCCCATTGCTCAAGGTTATCACAGAGCACCAGGCTGGGCTCCCCGTGTTACACAGCATCTTCCCACTAGCTAGCTATTTTATACGTGATTCCCCACTCCAGTGTTCTTACCTGAAGAATCCCATGGCTGGAGGAGCCTGGTAGGCTGCAGTCCAGGGGGTCGCTGGGAGTCGGACATGACTGAGCAACTTCACTTTCACTTTTCACTTTCATACATTGGAGCAGGAAATGGCAACCCACTCCAGTGTTCTTGCCTGGAGAATCCCAGGGATGGGGAGCCTGGTGGGCTTCCGTCTATGGGGTCGCACAGAGTCGGACACGACTGGAGTGACTTAGCAACAGCAACAGCAGTATATATATGTCAAAGTAGTTTCTCAATCCATCTGACCCACACCTTCCCCCACTATGGACACAGCACTGTTTTAAGAAGAGAGGAAAAAAATAACTCAATACACAAGTTTACTGCTTGTAAAAGCCAGCATCACAAAATGCCCTGATAAGAATCGACGCCAGAGAGGCATTTAAATAGTTAGCATCTTCTTCTGCAGTGGATGTAATTACCACTCTGCTTCGTACATCTGTGTTTGCTGTACCCTCCAAATGGAACAGGATGCCATTTCACTGATTTGGCAGATTCATCCACCTGGCTTTTGAGCGGTTGGTCACTTTTCAGTCTGGTGGTGAATGCTTCCCCCACACACTTCGGCGTGTAGGCTGGTCCCTCCCACCCCAAGTTCCCAAATCCAAGAGAAAAAGAAGAGAAGTCAAGGAACTCAACACAGGATGGTTGGTTTTTGCATTGATTGTCTGCTTTCCGATCCTTCCAGAAAATGCAATTGGTTAGTTCAGTGGGCACTGGGGGAGCAGGGGCAGCTTAGCAACCCTGAAATGACAAATGCCCATGACACACCCTGAGGGATAATATCTGCTCGTTGACAAAGAGGGAAGGTCCCAGTGAGGTGTGGAAGGACACAGCTGAGTCCAGTGGCTGGGAGGCACAGTCACTGCCATCCCAGGGAACTTGAATCTGATCTTCTGACCCAAAGAGTCATCTCATCTGGGTTTCCTCCCGGTTTCTTGCACCATTTGTAATCATCAAGATAGCACTGACTTCAAGGAAGGAACTTCCGTTATGGCTAGGCACTGTGTCAACTCATGATTTTCCCAGCTCAGAAACTCTAGAGTGATGAGACTGTGTCCTTTAGGGTGGGGTGCAGCCTTCCACCTCCTCCAGCCTGTGTACAGAGGAGACTTGCTCCCCAGAAGTCAGCCTCTATGGGTGAGTTTGCAGTGCTCGGGGCTGGCCGGGAAGAGTCTAGAGCCCTTAATTGCATGAATAAATGGGGCTTATCCTCTGCCAAAGTTAACTGCCAACTCTGTCCTAGAATCCCAGTGAGTTTCTCCCTTTAACTTCCCTCCTGTCCCCTAAGCCACTCTCTGGAGTAGGATCTTTCAGGGATGCTGACATCGTCCAGCTCAGGGGGCTCACTTTCCCTTAGGAGTCATCAAACAAAAGTAAATCATGAACAGGAGTTGGCTCAGGTCAGAGCAGAGAGGACACTGACTCCAGGCTTACTGGTCTACCCCCATCCACCGACCCTGGAGCCCCCTGGAGTCCCCAGAGCCATTTGGAAACCACTGATCCATAGCAACTCCTTTTGATGTACATAAAGAAAACCCTGGCTACAGTGGACAATTATTTAGTTGCTAAGTCATGTCCGACTCTTGCAACCTATGAACTATAGCCCTCCAGGCTCCTTTGTCCATGGGATTTCCCAGGCAAGAAAGTTGGATTGAGTTGCCATTTCCTTCTCTAGGGAATCTTCCTGACTCAGGAATCAAACCTGGGTCTTCTGCGTTGGCAGAAGGATTCTTTACCACTGAGCCACTAGGGAAGCCCAGTGAACTATTACACAGCCATAAAAAAAGAAAATAAATGAAATGTTGCCATTTGCAATGACATGGATCGACCTGAAGGTTATTATGCTTTGTGAAATAAGTCAGAGAAAGACAATTACTGTATGTTATCACATATGTGGCATCTAAAAAAAATAAAACAAACCAGTGAATATATTAAAATAAAACAGAAACAGACTCACAGATATAGATAACTAGTGGTTACCAATGGGGAGAAGGCTGAAGGGAAGGGCAAGATAGGGGTAGGGAACTAAGAGACAAAAACTACTGTATATAAAATGAATAAGCTATAAGAAGATATTGTACAGCACAGGGAATAGTATCAACATTTTATAATAACTTTAAATGAAGTATAAAGTATAAAAATTTTGAATCACTCTATTGTATACCTAAAACTAATATAATATCGTAAATCAACCATATATCAGTAATGATTTTTTAAAAACACATCTAATTTTATACTTTGGGGAAAGAAGGAAAAAAAAGCAAACGCTGGCCTGAAAGGGAAACCTGTGTTTCCAAGTCTCAGGAGATCTGCGGGGGAGATGGGCCTGGGTCCCTCGACGCATATGGCCTGTCCCACGGGCCTGACCAGGCTCCTGCTGGGACAGTGTCCCCTCCCAGGTCAACGCCGCTCCTTGGTCGAGGCTCCACATGAAAGGCCAGACTAGGTTTCGTGGTTCTCGTTCTCAGGCCCCTGACTCTTCAGCACCACAACCCCAAGGCTGCCTGCCCCACACCCACTGTGTGTGTCCTGGGAGGGTGATGCCCAGGCTGGGGCACCACTGTTTACCTTGCCCAAGCAGAGGACGCGCGCGACTCTGTTTGATGTTGCTAAGGAAATAAAAAAAAATAAAACCACAGGCTCCACAGTGAGGTTTTGGGTATGACTGTGCAGCACTGTCTTCCAGGGCGGTGGGCTTGGAGCCAGGGCCGGGCTGGGTGATGAGAACCACGGCTCGGGAGAGGGTGTGGGGGGAGAGGGGACAAGAAGACAGCAGCCATGTGATAAGGGGACAGAAAAGTGACAAAGGAATGCCACTACTCTTTGGAGAGTCTGCACGGTGCCCCACAGGGCACTTCTCTTTTTAAAAACGTATTTTTAATTTATTTATATATTTGGCTGGGCTTCCCTGGTGGTTTAATTAGTAAAGAATCTGCCTGCAAGGCAGGAGACCTGGGTTCGATCCCTGGGTTGGGAAGATCCCCTGGAGAAGGGACCGGCTACCCACTCCAGTATTCTGGCCTGAAGACTCTCATGGACTGTATAGTCCATGGGGTCGCACAGAGCCGGACACGACTGAGCGCCTTTTGCTCTCATATATTTGGCTGCACTGGGCCTCAGTTGTCCCACAAGGGGTCTTGGGTCTTCACTGCGGGGTGCAGTGATCTAGTTCCCCAATCAAGGATTGAACCCGGGCCCCCTGCATGGGGAATGAGCAGTCTTAGCCATTGGGCCACCAGGAAGCCCCCGCAGGGCGTTCCTAACACCAGAACGGAGGCTGACTTAGCGCGTCTGAGTCTCTCCTCTCTCTCTCTTCTCTTTCTGCTCTTGCTCTCTGCCTTCGCCCTCGGTCACTTGTTTCCCGTCTCCTGGCTTCTTTCACTCCCTCGCTCTCTCTGTATCTGTGTTTGCCCAAGCCCATTGTTCTGTGGGTCTCTTTTCCTTCTGTGCTTCCATTTCTCCATCTCTCTGCCTTCCCTTTGGCCATTCGCATGAACACGACATACACGCACACACGACACGCACATGACCATGTACACAATCCCACACAGCTCACACTCTCACACGCCGATAGAAACATGCATACCCCACTCCCCGCTCCCTGTCTAGGCTGAGGTGAGTAAACTCAGGAGGAGACCAACTGGATACTCACAGGCTTGTTGACACCTCTTCGTATTAAGAGCGATTAGTAACCATAGGAGCGTCTTGGTTAATCAAATATATGAGGTTCAGGACTAATAAGCTGAGAGGCCTCATATATGAAACTTGTTCCAGCCACATCACCCCCTGGAAGGGAGCCTCCTGTTTCAGTCACTTAAGCAGGTGGTGACTCTATCAGCTGTAGCCAGACTGCTAAGAACTGGAATGTCTCATATGCCTTTTGAAGATGGTTGTGGTTAGAGTTTGGAGGCCTGCATTGGTTTAGATTTTCTGAGCCTGGCTTTAGAAAGGAAG
Organism: Oreotragus oreotragus; assembly: GCA_006410675.1. Taxonomy (NCBI): domain Eukaryota; kingdom Metazoa; phylum Chordata; class Mammalia; order Artiodactyla; family Bovidae; genus Oreotragus; species Oreotragus oreotragus. The sequence goes on along the minus strand of SJYX01018235.1, from coordinate 419,914 downwards.
TATTATTTTGAGGAAAGAGATCATAATCACGCTAGTTTGTCTGATTTGGCAGTTCTCCTCTTGTACAAAAACTCCTCAGGAGAGATGCAGGTTTTGCCATGTAAGTCAAAAGGAAGATGGTAGCTTCACCAGGTCAAAGAAAAGAGAGAGACCTAAGGAAATCTAAGTTTTCACCAGCCTTGCTACAGATCAAGAGGTTGATACCATCGCCAGTTCACCTCCTGTGGCCTCGGTTAGCTATTCTCACTATGCCAACAGACCCCTAGGGATGCTACTACCAATGAAAGCATTTGTGCAGAAAATTATTTATCAGAGTTGAAGGGCAGCAAACAGGAAACTGCAAAATATTTTTATTTCATTTTAATTCATGCAAGGCAAACACACGATTTATGATTCCCTATTGCATTGTTATTCGGAGCCACTTATCGTAAAGACAAGTAGCCTTTCAGCTATAGTGACTGTACCTGAACAGAAAACCAGGAAGTGTAATCTGATAAGAATAAAGAAAGTAGGATAGAATCTTTAAAACTGGAATCATTCCAGAAAGTCTGCAACACATGGTAGCTTTCCAATACTGAGTGATCCTCAAGGGTGATGCTATTACATGGGATAATAGTTTATGTTCAAAGTAAGAAATCCCCCAACACATCACCAAAATGTTAAATAAAGTTTAATGCATTCTGTTTAAGTAGAAAGGAATATATATATATGTATAAATTCATACACATATAAAGAAATATATATGATATATATGACTCCTATGGATGATTCACAAAGGACTTAATCTTCCCAAACATTAAAATGTTAAACTTGAATGTTTAACTCAAAATGTTAAAAATGAAACTTCCTAAAAGTTAAAAATGTTCATCTTACAAAATGTTTAAACTAAAAGATGTTTCAGGTCTCAAATGAGTAAACCCTCAGCTTTTTTAGAAAAACTCAATTGTCATCAGAACATATTTAGCAAGAGTCCAGGTAGCTGAGACTTCTCTACACGTAATTTATAGTCGTCCAGCATCTAGCAGTTATGAAGAAGAGGTCGCTTTCCTATCTTTTGGTGGCTTGCCAGTCGGGGCTCTAGGGCAGTGTGTTAGTTGCCTAGTACTGGTCTAACATGTTACAGCAAGCTTAGTCACTGAAAACCAGACACACTTACTCTCGTACAGTTCTCTAGGTCATAGTGAGCTAAATTCAAGGTGTTGGCAGGACTGCTCTTCTGGGCACTCTAGGGGAGAAAGTTTTTCATGCCTTTTCCAGCTTCTAGAAACTGCCCACATTCCTTGTCTTATGGCCCCTTTCTCACTCTTCAAAGCCAGCAGTGACGGAAAACTGAGTCCTTCTTGCGCTATGCTGTGCTATGTCGCTTCAGTCACGTCCGGCTCTTGCGACCCTATGGACCGTAGCCTGCCAGGCTCCTCTGTTCATGGGATTCTCCAGGCAAGAATACTGGAGTGGGTTGCTGTGCCTCCCTCCAGGGGATCTTCCTGACCCAGGGATCAAACCCACCATCTCTTTAAGTCCCCTGCATTGGCAGGCAGGTTCTTTACCACTAGCACCACCAGGGAAGCCCCTTGAGTCCTTCTTATATTACATCAATCTGACCCCTTCCTTCTGCACTCACATCTCCTGCCCCCCATCCGCCACAGCCAGGAGAGGGTCTCTGTTTTTAAGGATTCAGATGATTAGATTGGACTTGCTTGGATAATCCAGGAAAACCTCCCTAACTCAAAGTCCTAAACCTTAATCACATCGGAAAGTCCCTTTTGCTTAGTAAGATAACATGTTCACAAGTTTTGGGGATTCAGAGGTAAATACCCCTTGGGGGTGGGACTAGTGTTGGGAGATAGAGACCGAGATTCCAGATGTGAAATTAACAGGTCGATTCAAGCTTAACCACTATCAGCAAATGATTGCAGGACTAGAGCGAGGCATGGAATTGCTCTGCAATTTTGCTTTCCCCTCCAGCCAAATAAGGAAAATAGGAGTTCACCTCATGGGCCATGTCAGACAGCAATGTGAGGTTGTCCCACTTTGGAAGCATTATTCAAAATCCTGGGAAGAGGCTGCTTTCTGCAGACCCCAGAGAGCACCCAGTGAGTGTCCATGCCTTGCCTCCATCTGCGTGCTTGGTCATGTCCAACTCTGCGACCCCACAGACTGTAGCCCGCCGGGCTCCTCTGTCCATGGGATTTTCCAGGTGAGAATACTACACTGGGTTGCCATTTCCTATTCCACGTGATCTTCTGGACCCAGGGGTCAAACCCACGTTTCCTATATCTCCTGCCTTGGCAGGCAGATTCTTTACCACTGTGCAACTTGGGAAGCCTATTGCATATCAAAGCCCATCACCAACAACCTGCTTCTGAGAAAATAGCTACTGGATCCAACTGTTGGATTTCAAGCAAAGTTGTAAAGTGAACTGGTTTGCATTTTAGAAGACTTGGTCTCCAGTGCAGTGACAATAAGGGAATGATGCTGGGGGGTGAGGAGAAAACAAAGATGATTGATTCCTTGAGTCCCTGGATTAAAGGGATCTATAATTTAGTGATAGGATCAAGCACATCCATCACTCAGATGCAGGACAGGATGAAATAGGGGTTGCAACTCAGGAGGAATGTGCCACAGGGCCACGCCCATGGTCCATCCACAACATTCTGTGTCTCTGTTAAAGACATAAAGAAACAGTTTTGTGGATAGGTCAGCCAAACTGAGAAGGCCTAAGTCATTCCCTAAACTTTCTTTATTTCCTTCTAATAGTGCATTTTGGTTCTATCTTGCTTTAATTTATTTAATCCTGTTTTTAAAAACCTAGTGCAGTTGTAGAGACCTCTCAGAACTCTGAAAGGATGCTGAGTAAATGTGGTGCCTCTTTTTTTTAATAACATAGAAGTTTGTGAAATACCTTTTGTCTTTTTTCACACTTTGGATTTTGACAAACTTTTTCTCTGCCTCCCAAGGATAAAGAGGCTACGGTGAGACCTCTGTTGCTTGAGCTTTATGTTGGCAAACATGACTAATACCCAGTTATCCAGGTGTTTACAAAGTGCCTACTGTGTTCTTAGCAGTCTTTGCACATTCCACCATGTTGGAACAGGACTTTCAATATGGCGCTGTGACAGGGATTTTGGTTTGGTTTTGACATATTCAAATTGATGTAGTGATATAAAAGTAAAGGTGTGGTGAAGAGCCCACGGGGCGGAAGGTGAGTGGGTGGGGAGAAGTAGCGGGAGGATGGGAATATCAAAATCCCACCTTACAACAGAGACTCCAGAGGTGATGGGGATGACACAAAAGATGGAGATCTAGGAGGAGGAACTGCAGGTGGAGTGTTTGCCAGGGAGGAAGGAGCTGGGGGGGAGGTGGTGATGAGGGAATGGTGGTAAAGATCGTATCGGGGAGCCAAACCTGTACCCATCAGGGCAGGAAGTCAGCCATGTCTAAAGCTGATAAAATAAGAAATTGTGGTATAAGCATTTTAGTTAAAGTTAGGGAAGTCACCACAGAAACAGAGAAATGAAAAGGAGGAAATGTAGCACTAGGGAGAGGACTGGGGTTGCAGAGGGTTGAGCAGAGGTCAATTTTTACTCACCCTAAGAGCCCTTCTACCCCAGCTGATTTTCTGAAAGGCGATGTGTATGTCTTGCCTGATAAGAACAAGTATATTGAGCAGATTAATGTAATGAAGAGTCCCCATTCAACTTCTACAATATTCTACTCTTTCAGGGAGGTTTAATTCTTTCGAAGAAAAAACATATCACATATGTATTAGCTGCCTATGTATAATACAGATGTCAAAGGTCAAGTGCATGTATGTAAATCTTAATTACTACATTCCTGTTTTACTCTTTGCCAACATTTTATTATAAAAAAATTTCAAGCACACGAAAAAGTTGAGGAAATGTTTATGGTAAATATGCATATACCCATCCACCTACCCACAACTAGCATTTTATTATACTTGCTTTATCAGCTATCTGTCTGTCTCTCCATTCTTCCATCTGTCAATTTATCTTAGCTTTTTGAGGCATCTAATATGCTGATATTTTATTGTGGTAAAAAAAAACCATAATAAAACTGAGTGTCTTTAAGTGAACAGTTCAGTACTGTTAAGTATATTCACACTACTGTGGAATTGATCTCCAGAACTTTTTACATCTTGCAAAACTGGAACCTATATTCATTAAACAACAGCTCCTCTTTCCCCTCTGCCCTGGCCCTGGGGAACCACCTTTTAATTTCTGTCTCTGGAACTCTGGCTACTCAACACATCTCATATAAGTAGAATCATACAATATTTGTCTTTTTGTGACTGGTTTATTTCATTTAACACAATGTCCTTTAGGTTCCCCCATGTTGTAGCATGTATCACGAATTCCTTCCTTTTTAAGGCTGAATAATATTCCTCTGCATGCATATATAACACTTTGCTTATTCATTCATCACTGATGAACGTGTTGCTCGCACCTCATGGCTGTTGTGAATAGTGCTACTATGAACATATGTGTGCAAATATCTTTACGAGACCCTGCTTTCAAATTGGAATAAACCCAGAAGTAGCATATTGGACGTCTACCAACCTGAGGTGTTCATCTTTCAGTGTCATATCTTTTTGCCTTTTCATACTGTTCATGGGGTTCTCAAGGCAAGAGTGCTGAAGTGTTTTGCCATTCCCTTCTCCAGTGGACCACATTTTGTCAGAACTCTCCACCATGACCAGTCCATCTTGGGTGGCCCTACATGGCATGGCTCATAGTTTCATTGAGCTAGGCAAGGCTGTGGTCCATGTGATCAGTTTGATTAGTTTTCTGTGATTGTGGTTTTCATTCTGTCTGCCTTCTAATGGATGAAGATTAAGAGGCTTGTGCAAGCTTCCTGACAGCAGGGACTGGCTGTGGGGAAAACTGGGTCTTGTTCTCGTGACAAGGCCATGATCAGTAACTCTTTAATCCAATTTTCTGCTGGTGGATGGGGCCTAAGGCCAAATTATGGTAGGGGTAATGGCAACCTCCTTCAAAAGGACTTATGCCAGCACACTGAGCCTCCTAGGAGTGTTGCAGTCAGTGCCCCTGACCCTGCAGTGGCCACTGTCAACCCACGCCCCCACCAGAGACTCCCAAGCAGACACAGGCAAGTCTGGCTCTGTCTCTTACGGGGTCACTTATCCTTTCTCTTGGGTCCTGGTGCGCACAAGGTTTTTTTTTGTGCCCTCCAAGAGTCTCTTTCCCCAGTCTTGTGGAAGTTCTCTAATCAAACCCTGCTGGCCTTCAAAGTCAGGTTCCCTGGGGACAATCACTCCCTGTGTCAGATCCCCAGGTTGGGAAGTCTCTTGCGGGACCTATGCATTTTGCAGCAGTGTGAGAACTTCTTTGGTATAATTGTTCACCAGTTTGTGAGTTGCCTGCCCGGCAGCTCTATGGTGGAGGTAAAGGCCACTGTCAACCCACGCCCCCACCAGAGACTCCCAAGCAGACACAGGCAAGTCTGGCTCTGTCTCTTACGGGGTCACTTATCCTTTCTCTTGGGTCCTGGTGCGCACAAGGTTTTTTTTTGTGCCCTCCAAGAGTCTCTTTCCCCAGTCTTGTGGAAGTTCTCTAATCAAACCCTGCTGGCCTTCAAAGTCAGGTTCCCTGGGGACAATCACTCCCTGTGTCAGATCCCCAGGTTGGGAAGTCTCTTGCGGGACCTATGCATTTTGCAGCAGTGTGAGAACTTCTTTGGTATAATTGTTCACCAGTTTGTGAGTTGCCTGCCCGGCAGCTCTATGGTGGAGGTAAGGCTGACCTCCCAGGACCATTGTTGCCAGGGCCTCTGTCTCCACGGCAGGCCACTGCTGACTCATGTCTCCACAGGAGACCATCAGGCACTCAAAGGCAGGTCTCAGACTGAGTGCCTTGAAAGCACTGGTTCTCGTGGGGGTCACTGCTCCTTTCCCTTGGTCCTGGTGCACACAAGGACTGTGGCTCAGATCATGAACTCCTTATTGCAAAACCTGGACTTAAATGGAAGAAAGTAGGGAAAACCACTAGGCCATTCAGGAAGGTCATAAATCAAAACCCTTATGACTATACAGTGGAAGTGACAAATGGATTCAAGGGGTTAGATCTGATAGAGTGCCTGAAGACCTAAGGACAGAGGTTTGTCACATTGCACAGGAAGCAGTGATCAAAACCATACCCAAGAAAAAGAAATGCGAAAAGAAAAATGGTTGCTTGAAGAGGCCTTACCAAAAGCTAAGAAAAGGAAAGAAGTGAAGGCAAAGGAGAAAAGGAAAGATACACCCATCTGAGTGCAGAGTTCCAAAGAACAGTAAGGAGAGATAAGAATGCCTTCCTAAGCGATCAATGCAAGGAAATAGAGGAAAACAACAGAATGGGAAAAAATAGAGATCTCTTCAAGAAAATTAGATACCAAGGGAGCATTTCATGAAAAAATGAACACAATAAAGGACAGAAATAGTATGAACCTAACAGAAGCAGAAGATATTAAGAGGCGGCAAGAATACACAGAAGAACTAGACAAAAAAGATCTTAAAGACTCAGATAATCTTGATGGTGTGATCACCCATCTAGAGCCAGACATCCTGGAATGTGAAGTTATGTGGGCCTTAGGAAACATCACTATGAACAAAGCTAGTGGAGGTGATGGAATTCCAGTTGAGCTATCTCAAATCCTAAAAGATGATGCTGTGAAAGTGCTGCACTCAATATGCCAGCAAATTTGGAAAACTCAGCAGTGGTCACAGGACTGGAAATGGTCAGTTTTCATTCCAATCCCAAAGAAAGGCAATGCCAAAGAATGTTCAAGCTACCGCACAGTTGCACTCATCTCACATGGTGGTAAAGTAATGTTCAAAATTCTCCAAGCCAGGCTTCAATAATACATGAACTGAGAACTTCCAGATGTACAAGCTGGATTTAGAAAAGGCAGAGGAACTAGAGATCAAATTGCCAACATCTGTTGGATCACATAAAAAGCAAGAGACTTCCAGAAAAACATCTACTTCTTCTTTATTGACTATGCCAAAGCCTTTGTGCAGATCACAACAAACTGTAGAAAATTCTGAAAGAGATGGGAATACCAGACCACTTTACCTGTCTCCTGAGAAACCTGCATGCAGGTCAAGAAGCAACAGTTAGAACTAGACATGGAACAATGGACTGGCTCCAAATTGGGAAAGGAGTACATCAAGGCCATATATTGTCACTCTGCTTATCTAACTTCTATGCAAAGTACATCATGCAAAATGCCAGGCTGGATGAAGTACAAACTGGAATCAAGATTTTGGGGAGAAATATCAATAACTCCAGATATGCAGAGGACACCACATCTTCTGGCACAAAGTGAAGAGGAATTAAAGAGCTTCTTGATGAAGGTGAAAGAGGAGAGTGAAAAAGCTGGCTTAAACTCAACATTCAAGAAGCAAAGATCATGGCATCTGGTCCCATCACTTCATGGCAAATAGATGGGGAAACATGGAAACAGTGACAAACTTTATTTTCTTGGGCTCCAAAATCACTGTGGATGGCGATTGCAGGCATGAAATTAAAAGACATTTGCTCCTTGGAAGAAAAGCTATGACCAACCTAGACAGCATATTAAATGGCAGAGACATTACTTTGTCTACAANGCAAAGATCATGGCATCTGGTCCCATCACTTCATGGCAAATAGATGGGGAAACATGGAAACAGTGACAAACTTTATTTTCTTGGGCTCCAAAATCACTGTGGATGGCGATTGCAGGCATGAAATTAAAAGACATTTGCTCCTTGGAAGAAAAGCTATGACCAACCTAGACAGCATATTAAATGGCAGAGACATTACTTTGTCTACAAAGGTCTGTATAGGCAAAGCTAAGATTTTTCCAGTAGTCATGTACAAATGTGAGAGCTGAACAGTAAAAAAGGCTGAGCACTGAAGAACTGATGCCTTCAAACTGGTGCTGGAGAAGTCTTGAGAATCCCTTGGACCTCAAGAAAATCAAACCAGTCAATCCTAAAGGAAATCAACTCTAAATATTCATTGGAAGGACCGATGCTGAAGTTGAAGTTCCAATACTTTGGCCACCTGATACGAAGAGCTGATTCATTAGAAAAGACCCTGATGCTGGGAAAGATTGAAGGCAGGAGCAGAAGGGAATGACAGAGGATGAGATGGTTGGATGGCATCATCGACTCAATGGAAATGAATCTGAGCAAGCCTCCGGAGACGGTGAAGGACAGGGAAGCCTGGCATGTTGCAGCACATGGGGTCACAAAGAGTCAGACACAACTGAGCAACTGAATAACAGCAGCAACCCAGAAGTAGAATTGCTGGGTCATGTGGCAGTTTTATTTTTAGCTTTTTGAGGAACCTCTGTATTATTTCCATAGCAGCTGCCCCATTTTACAATCTCACCAAGGGTTCCGTTGATAATATCCCCATATCTTCACAGACACTTGTACTCCTCTGGGTGATTTTTGCTTGTTTGTTTTGGATGTTAGCCATCCTAATGGATATAAAGTGACTACTGCAATTAAAAGTTAAGCTTTTCTAAGTAACTGAGAAAATAGTATCCTTAGAAGAAATTGTAATGCTAATGACAAGACAAAGTTCAATAAATCTAAGTAAAAAAATTTCCTTAGGAATGGATGGTAAGTCAGGAAGCTCAGAATTTTTTCATAGTAAGTTTTTTCTAATTGTTTCCTTGAGTCAGTGGATAGGCTGAGTTAAAAGGCTACAGGTTTGTCACCACCAGGGGTACTAAGAGAAAATACTATGTATTAACTGTTAGATTATGGGCCAAATTAAACTGAAGTGAAGTGATGTCGCTCAGTTGTGTCCGACTCTTTGCACCCCGTGGACTGTAGCCTACCAGGCTCCTCAATCCACGGAATTCTCCAGGCAGGAATACTGGAGTGGATTGCCATTGAGGTTGTTTCATATCCTGAGTTTCCCCATTGATTCTGATCCAAGGGGCTTCTTGAAGTTTCTACACCAGATTTAGGCTTTGTTCTTTGGTGAAANGGACTGTAGCCTACCAGGCTCCTCAATCCACGGAATTCTCCAGGCAGGAATACTGGAGTGGATTGCCATTGAGGTTGTTTCATATCCTGAGTTTCCCCATTGATTCTGATCCAAGGGGCTTCTTGAAGTTTCTACACCAGATTTAGGCTTTGTTCTTTGGTGAAAACATCTCTCAATTTGGAATTATGTTGGCCTTTGAGCCAGAGTTACCTTTGGGAACTTTTGACTCCTTAAAAGTTTCTTCTATGGAAACGTCTAGCCTCAGCTAGACAGACACTGTTTTCCTCCTAGTTTCCTTTGTGTAGGTAGCTTGGTGATCACCGTTTTAATTAACTCCTGCTGAGAGTGCAGTCTGGCCTTCATGATATTATCATCCTGGGGTTGCATTACAGAAGACTGATCTGGGACTAAACGTGATCTGGGCACCTGTGAAGCTGGTAAGAAGGTTAACAAACAGAAACCTTAAGAACAATTAATCCATTTCTACCCAGCTGCATGACTGTTGCTCTGCAAAACAATTCTGAAAACGGGTTTCTGTATCCGGTCTAGTTCCACGCTTGCATTTGTGGCAGATTGAAAGGCTGAAGTTGAGGAAGGGCACAGGAAAGCAGGCGGCTGTTCCTGTGGTCAGTCTCACTCGTGTCCAACTCTTGAGACCCTGTGGACTGTAGCCCAGCAGGCTCCTCTGTCCATGGGCTTTTCCGGGCAAGAATACTGGAGTGGGCTGCCATGTCCTCCTCCGGGGGATCTTCCTGACCCAGGGATCAAACTTGCATCTCTTACATTGTAGGTGGATTCTTTACCACTGAGCCACTGGAGAAGTTCAAAAGCAGGTGGTTACTGGTTCCCAAATACCGTGTGACACAGTCAACCCTGACACAGCCACAGCCAAGTAATCCCACTATAATTGGTCAACCCTTGGCTAATCCCGTTTGTAGATCCTGTTTACTTGGCAGGATGGATCAGCCATCTAATTAGCATTTTCCGAGATGGGAATACCAGACCACCTGGCCTGCCTCTTGAGAAACCTGTATGCAGGTCAGGAAGCAACAGTTAGAACTGAACATGGAACAACAGACTGGTTCCAAATAGGAAAAGGAGTACGTCAAGGCTGTATACTGTCACCCTGCTTGTTTAACTTATATGCAGAGTACATCATGAGAAACGCTGGGCTGGAAGAAGCACAAGCTGGAATCAAGATTGCTAGGAAAAATATCAATAACCTCAGATATGCAGATGACACCACCCTTATGGCAGAAAGTGAAAAGGAACTCAAAAGCCTCTTGATGAAAGTGAAAGAGAAGAGTGAAAAAGTTGGCTTAAAGCTCAACATTCAGAAAATGAAGATCATGGCATCTGGTCCCATCACTTCATGGCAAATAGATGGGGCAACAGTGGAAAGAGTGGGAGACTCTTTTGGGGGGCTCCAAAATCACTGCAGATGGTGACTGCAGCCATGAAATTAAAAGATGCTTACTCCTTGGAAGAAAAGTTATGACCAACCTAGATAGCATATTCAAAAGCAGACATATTACTTAGCCAACAAAGGTCCATCTAATCAAGGCTATGGTTTTTCCTTTGGTCATGTATGGATGTGAGAGTTGGACTGTGAAGAAAGCTGAGCACCGAAGAATTGATGCTTTTGAACTGTAGTGCTGGAGAAGACTCTTGTGAGTCCCTTGGACTGCGAGGAGATCCAACCTTCCCTCCTAAAGGAGACCAGTCCTGGGTGTTCATTGGAAGGACTGATGCTAAAGCTGAAACTCCAATATTTTGGCCACCTCATGTGAAGAGTTGACTCACTGGAAAAGACTCTGATGCTGGGAGGGATTGGGGGCAGGAGGAGAAGGGGACGACAGAGGATGAGATGGCTGGATGGCATAACCAACTCGATGGACATGAGTCTGAGTGAAATCCGGGAGTTAGTGATGGACAGGGAGGCCTGGAGTGCTGCGGTTCATGGGGTCGCCAAGAGTCGGACATGACTGAGCTATTGAACTGAACTAAACTGACTGAAGGATACGCCATCTCCTGAAGAGCCTCCTTTGGAATACCATGTGCACTGTGATGCTTGATCAAGAAAGGTGTAGGTTTAAGTTACCCTCTCTTCTTTGATTACTCAATAAATTAACTAATTAATAATAGTCTGACATTAGAGCATTTGCCATGTTGGCCAGCTCTATGGACAGCATTTTAGCAGGCAAGATCTTATTAATGAATCCATTATTTAATTAATCAATAGATTAACCAGTAACAGAGTTAATTGATAAGGGAAATAATTAGTAAATAAGAGGTTAATTAATCCCATAATGCAGGCGCTCATTATGCTCATGTAGACAAAGTGCAGCTCAGAAGGGTAAAATAACTTACCTAAGAGAAGCAGGATTTGAAGCAGGTTTGTCTGAGCCTGGAGCAGACCTTTAACTACCGCCTAAGTTACCTCTCTCTGTGTTCCTACGTTCTTATAACTAGAGCTATCCCACTTCACGGAGCTAGCTCATTGCCAGTTTGTGTTAGTCATAGCCCCCAACCAGACAGTGACCTCTCCTTCCTGTGGCCCATAGGGCACAGTTCTGGTCACCTAGTAACTTCTGGGTGAACGCTCAGTGATTGGTGAATGTGCTTCCATATGATCCCTGCATTTAAATTTCCTATACCAGCTTCCCTGAACTGTCAGCTCGGCTGCGCACAGAACACTGGATATGGGGGGAAACCTGGGGTACAAATGAGAGTGGCTCCAGACAAGTGGCTCATTCTCCCTGGGGTTCTTTTTCCTCTTCTGCAATTTGCATGTGTCAGCCGTTATGATCTGAGGTTTCCCGTGCTGAAATATTGCCCCGGTGATGTTAGTTGGGGCCCCAAATTAGTAATAAGGGCCCAGAGATGAAAACAGAGTTGCTACGTACCATCCTCTGAAAAGAATCATCAGCTATGGGGCCATTCACCCCCTCCAGCATAAGAAGTGGCAAACCTTTCCTCCCTCCCCCTCACCAGGGCACTAAGGGTCTTTGGCCTCTGGGGAGGCTGAGCGTTTGGGGAAGGTGATTCTTGTCCCTCTGATTGGGGAGGAGAGAAGAGTGTTTCTCTCTACTGTGGTCTGGCCTAAGCTAGGTGATAGCTGGCAATTATTGAGCTATTTTTTTCCATATATTGGTAGCTTTTAATAGTTTTACAATAGGGAAGAGCTCTCACTCTACAATCCGGAAGTCCCAGCCAAACCTAACATACATACACTAATTTGATAAACAAATTGGCATAACAAAACAAAACGCAATCCTCCAATCTGCCTGTGAACTTGATAAAGTTCCTACAATCTGTCCTTGGATTCTCTAGAGGCAAATGCAAGAATGTTCTACGGGCATGTTTCAGCCAACTATCTAGTCATCATCAAGAATCCTAAGGAGCTAGAAAATGAAGTGATCTCAGGCACAAAATGGCAACCTGGAAAGAACAGGCGGTTGTACTCTCTAAGTTCTTATCCTCTATTTATGGCAGCCATGCTTGCACACCATTCCTGTCGATTGATTCACATGTCTTGAACATCACTCATTTCACAAGTATAACAGTCATTTCTAAACATCCCTCCACTAATTAATAAACCCTCTGGTGTTGGTTAGAGATAGAAATATTTCTATCTGATCGTCCTGGCAGAAAGCAGCACATTCCAATGAGGTAATGGAAGAAAATTTAATGAAGGGACTATTGCAAAGGTGTGGTCAGGGTTAGGAGAAGCCAATGAAGGATGGAGAAGCACCCCAGGGCTTGCAACTGTGAGAGCCTTTGTTCTCCTTCTCCGGAACCTGAAGGGACCCAAGAAGAGGTTCCTGGAACCTGGAAGAAGCTTGATGAGGAGCAGAGGGTTACCAACAGCAACTGCAGTGTTCAGTAGAGGAACAGAGCCATTGCCAATCTGTAGTCCAACAGGACTTGTTTGGATTGTTGGTGAGGAGGAGGGGTAGGCATTCTAGTCTTTCCTTTCCAGCCTCCAGTCTCCTGCTGGTGCTTCCCACTAGCTGAACCCAACCAGAAGCCAAAGACCAGGGGATGGGGCTGAAAGGTCAGCTCTTAGGGTCCACTCACAGCAGTGCAGAGGACAGGGAGTGGATCTGGAGGTCATCTGGCATCTAGTGGAAGGCTTGCAGTAAACTTCAGAGTTTTCTAAGGCAGACAGCATCCCTAGAGTGGGGATTCTTAGTGTACTCCAAATATTCACTAAGGTCCCTGAGTTTAACACTGAAACCCACGCATAGATCATACTGTGTACGGTATTTTAAAGTAGATTATGGGGCTTCCCTGGTGGCTTAGGCGTAAAGAATATGCCTGTCAGTACAGGAGACATGGGATTGATCCCTGGTCTAGGAAGATCCCACATATCAAGGGGCAGCTAAACCTGTGTGCCATAACTATCGAGCCTGTGCTCTGCTGCTGCTGCTGAGTCACTTCAGTCGTGTCCGACTCTGTGCGACCCCATAGACGGCAGCCCACCAGGCTTCCCCGTCCCTGGGATTCTCCAGGCAAGAACACTGGAGTGGGTTGCCATTTCCTTCTCCAATGCATGAAAGTGAAAAGTGAAAGTGAAGTCGCTCAGTCGTGTCCGACTCTTTGCGACCCCATGATCGCAGCTGTGCTCTAGAGCCTGGAAACTGCAACTACTAAACCCACGTGCTGTAACTATTGAAGCCCCTAGAACCTGTGCTCCGCAACAAGAGAAGTCATGGCAGATGAGAAACCCACACCCCACAACTAGAGAGTAGCCCCCACTTGCCACAACTAGAGAAAAGCCTGCAAAGCTGCAAAGACCCAGCACAGCCAAAAATAAAGAAAACTTTTTAAACAAAGTGAATTGCAGATCATTTAACACCTTCTCTGAACTCAAGTAAGTCACTCTTGAGAACTGGAGATAACTGCAAAAGGGGGACCCGGGTGTACCATTCTGTAATTGGATATTGGCTTAGGCTGCTGACTTGGTGACCTGTTCAAGAACAGCCTACCTCCTAAATGCTGGAACCGTCTTCTAAAGGCACAGCTGAAGTGCCAGCTCAAAGGAAACCTTCAGAAAAGGTGGAGTGCCTCCTGTGGGACACAGTATGTTTTTATTAAATGAGAGATTCCTGTATGACACTGTGTCTCCAGTAGGAAGGATACATTTCAGAAATCATGGGCAAGAAGCAGCAGGGCTCCCCCTACCATCTCTCCCAGTGACTAGGAAGCTTGTGGTTCCTGTCCCTGCAACTCTGGACTCTGCTTATGTGAATGTTCTGGTCTCCCAAAAGGGCCCGCTCTTGGCAGGGGACGCAGCAAGGGTCCCATTGTACTCGAGTTTATCACTGCCTCCAGTGTACTCTGAACTCCTTGTGCCCAAGGATCAGCAGGTGAGGAGAGAAATCCTTATACTGCCAGGGGCTATTGACTTTGATAAACAGAAAGATGGAGGGACACATTTGCATGTCTGTTGTTGTTCAGCCACTAAGTCGCATCTGATTCTTTGCAGCCTCACGGACTGCAGCACGCCAGGCTTCCCTGTCTTGCATTGTCTGTCAGAATTTGCTCAAACCCATGTCCATCGAGTTAATGATGCCATCCAAGCATCTCATCCTCTGTCTCCCCTTCCTCCTCCAGCCTTTAATCTTTCCGAGCCTCAAGGTCTTTTCCAGTGAGTTGGTTCTTCACATCAGGTGGCCAAAGGATTGGAGCTTCAGCATCAGCCCTTCCAATGAATATTCAGGGTTGATTTCCTTTAGGACTGACTAGTTTGATGTCCTTGCAGTCCAAGGGACTCTCAAGAGTCTTCTCCAGCACCCCAGTTTGAAAGCATCAATTCTTCCATGTTCAGCCTTCTTTATTATCCAACTCTCACATCCGTACAGCATGAAAAGGGCAGGTTACCAAGACCTCAGATCCCCCTAGGAGTGCAAATTTGGCTCATACCACCAAATATGCCACCAGTACCTGTCAAGGTGAGAGCTGAGGGTGAGAGGAATTTAGAGTGGATAGTGGAGGAAGAGGGTGAGTGAAACTGATTCCTAGACCAATTGCACTGAGGTGGCTGTGAGAACACATGAGCAGACCTCCAACTACAGGGAGTGTAATTAACCAAGAGCCCCAGGTGCTGCCCCTGTAACCTGCTGCTGGCCTTGCCCAGAGGTCACACATCCCTGTGCTGCTCCTGGGAGATGTGGTCAGGATTCTCCTGGAATGATGTGGTCAGTGTTCTGAGGCCCTCCCCTTCCTAGGAGACACCATACTGTTCTCTAAGCTGACTTTGTGGGGGAGAGATCCCCACACAGACACACATAGCCTTGCTCACCCTTCCTTGGACTACATGGGTATCTAAGATGTTCCATTCAACCTTCCACTCAGATCAGAGCTGTGTGGTGGTCTTCCCTCATTCCCACCTCATCTTCCCACACTCATGTTTCCACTAATGAAGTCCTGACCTCTTTAATCCTGTCTTGGAATCCATTTATTGGGTGACTGGAGTAATACAGAGCCTTGGGCAAATCACTTCTCCTTTCCAGGTCTCCCTGTCCCTGTTGTGGGATGAGGATGGTGGCTCAGTGTTTCTGGAGTTCCGTCCTGCTCCTGGTTTAGCTGGTCTGGAGGCTGGTCCAGACTGACTTTCCAGCTGAGGCTCGGGGCTGCCCTCTGGACTGGCCCACTTTCTCAGGCCTCCTTCTGAAGATCCAAGACCCTGATCCAGAGCAGGGCTGTCACTTCAGTAGTGTCCTACTCTTTGTGACCCTATGAACTGTAGCCCACCGGGCTCCTCTGTCCATGAGATTCTCCAGACAAGAATAGTGGAGTGGGTTGCCATGCCCGTCTCTAGAGGATCTTCCCAACTCAGGAATCGAACCTGTGTCTCCTGCAGCAACAGGTGGGTTCTTACCACTAGTGCCACCTGGGAAACTCTGATCCAGAGTGAAGTGAGTGCCTAAAAGCCCTTTTGTCTCATTACAGGATCTGTGCAGAGATGGTGATCAGGCTCTTTTCTACCTTGCCTGCTTCAGTATTTGGCATGTGACTGCTCACAGTGCCCTTGGACCACCAGCTAACCCACAGGTGTCAAGGATTATAGTGCATTGCTAGAAAACTCTTAAGTAAAGCCTGTAAATTTCATCCCTGGAGACACTTTCCCTCTTATAAATGAACCTTCCGATTCAAGGACTAATGTTTCCCCTGCCCCGAGATAAAGAACCAAAATAACTCTTGGGAAAATCGTGATTTTTTGCTCATTTGGAGCCTTATTTTTTTTCACCCTGGGAAATATAGACTATCCCCTTTTGCTGCCAGAACAAAGGGTAACTGGTTCTTTGGAGGAGAAAAAAAAAAGAGTTATGTTCTGCTCTATATCAAAATGTCTCCTAATCTTGAGATTCTATCTAGACAGTCTATATTTTCAAACTTTAGTTCAAGTTCATGTCCTTTGGTTGCCTCAAACTCAGCATTTGCCCTGCTTGCTGACGCAGGGGGAAACATGTGCTTTGCTCTCAAAAATAAAAAGGAAAAACAGAAGAAGAAAAAGAAAGTTCCCATCTCAAGGGTTGGGTTTATTCTGGATTAGTTACTGATTTCAGAAATGTTTTACTTCAATTAACAAAGGCAATTTGGATGTTGTCTGTGTGGCTCTGCCTGTCTGTCTGTATCTGTGTGTGTGTGTGTATATGTGTGTGTGTGTGTATCTCTCCTCCTCCTTCTAACTCAATCAGTTGACTATACCTCCATTATATCTGATTCTGCTTTAGTGGCTTTCTGCCTCAGCAGAGTTTGGTCTCATACCAATGGCACTGGTAGAAAGCAGGCATTTCTCTTCAACTAAGGTGAAACTGATCAATGTGGCGATGTGGGGCTTCCCAGGTGACGTTAGTGGTAAAGGACTCACCTGCCAATGTAGGAGATGTAAGAAATGTGTGTTCGATCCCTGGGTCAGGAAGATCCCCTGTAGTAGGAAATAGCAACCCACTCCAGTATTCTTGCCTGGAAAATCCCATGGACAGAGGAGCCAGATGGGTTATAGTCCATGGGGTTGCAAAGAGTAGTGTCCTGTTCTAAGCGACTAAGCACGACAAGGTGTAACTTCATTTTGGCTTTAGTGCTGCCATCCGCCAAATAGCTGTGAAGGAGCTGGGTAAGTTGTCGGTGATAAGATACCCAACAAAGGCAGAGGAGAGGGGTGGAAGAGCAGCCCAACCTAGAGAGCGCTGCCTAAACAAAAACAACAAAATCAGGTGGCAGGGACCTTGGCAGCGTTTTCCAAATTCTAGCTCCTTCTGTTTTCTACTTAAGCCCTGAGCAAGGTGCTGAATACTGAGACCCTCTAGGTGGGATGGACTCTCTCCATCTCAGGCAAGGAGAGGTCTTTAAAGCAGCTGACATTCTCTTACTTTTTCCCTTGTCTGAGTTTCTGCCTGCCTCCCCACTTCATAAA
Source organism: Oreotragus oreotragus (assembly GCA_006410675.1). Taxonomy (NCBI): domain Eukaryota; kingdom Metazoa; phylum Chordata; class Mammalia; order Artiodactyla; family Bovidae; genus Oreotragus; species Oreotragus oreotragus. Next base: position 402,484 of record SJYX01018235.1, on the reverse strand, counting down.
AGCCCGCTCCTGGTGGACTCTCAGTCAATAAGAGGGTGAATTATAAACCAGTGAGCTTTCTGTTTTGCTGTATAACAACCACACTGAACCTTGTATCCAAATAAGAGAGGCTTGATTCAAGCAGTCAACCTGGGATACCCTCCATCCTGTGTTTAAACAAAGCTACGGCTGCTCATGGGCTTCCCGGGGGTGCAGTGGCAAAGGATCCATCTGCCAAGCAGGAGACGCAGTTTCGATCCCTGGGGCGGGAAGATCCCCTGGAGAAGGAAACGGCAACCCACTCCAGTGTTCTTGCCTGGGAAATCCCAGGGACAGAGAAGCCTGTTGTGCTACAGTCTGCGGGGTCACAAAGAGTTGAACACAACTGAGGAACCATAAACAACAACAACAACAGCAACAACATATGGCTCTTTCCATTGCCTTACAAGACAGTGGGCTGTAATAACTTAGTAGTTAAATCTCTTAGTAGCTTGCAAATCTCAGATGGTCACACACTTTGAAGCTGGCACTGTTCTCATTGCTGTTTCATGTAAGGAATCATCCAATCCTGAGGTTACAATTTGAGTTACCTTCAGGCAGTTATACACAAGCTGTCCTAATCCATTTCTGGTGAGAGAACAAATTGTGTGTGTGTGTGTGTGTGTGTGTGTGGTAAGTCGCTTCAGTCGTGTCTGATTCTTTGCAACCCTGTGGACTGTAGCCTGCCAGGTTCCTCTGTCCATGGAATTTCCAGGCAAGAATACCAGAGTGGGTTGCCATTTTCTTCTCCAGGGGATCTTCCTGACCCAGGGATTGAAACTGCATCTCTTTAAGTCTCCGACATTGGCAGGTGGGTTCTTTACCACTAGCACCACCTGGGAAGCCAGAACAAGAATGAACTGGAAGAAAATCCAGCCTGCTCCTTCCTACCTCTTTGCTGGGAGACAATTCTCCATGGATCTCTTCCATTTCTACACACCTTGCAAGCAGAAGCACTGCCTACCTTCACCCTGGATTGTTTTTTCAAGGCCTTAGAAGTGTAGTTTCTCCCTCCAGAGCAAAGGACATGTGGGCTTACCACATTGTATAAGGATAATAGCTCCTTGTCATACAAAAGACAGGAATGTTTACTGCCCAGTATAAAACTTTCCTAACTCAAAGTTTTTCCTAAACTCAGTTTCTTTTCTAACACAACCCACTGTGTGTTCACATCACTTATGGGAATTAACACAAAGTTGATACTCTGGCTACTGCCATCATGGTGAGTAATAAAATGTCCTTTTCCTCTGACCCAGGAATCTTGTATCTTATGCCAACATCCATGGAATTGTGACAAGCTACTTTATAGGTGAGACAGCCTTCATAATTTTGGACATTCTCTACTCCCAGGAGATGGAAGATGCCAAAGAGTGTAGGAAGAGGTGGGAAGTCCCAGAACAAATGTAATAATAGGTCAATCCTTGTGTGGATTTAGAGGTTGGGTTGGTTTCCAGCAGCTACTGTGGCAAATACTACCAACTGATGGCTATAAGCAACAGAAATTTGTTCTCTCAGTTCTGGAGGCCAGAAGTCTGAAATCAAGGTGTCAGCAGGGCTGTGCTCCTTCCAGCTGCTGTGGCTGTTAGCATTTCCTAGCTTGTGGCTGCATCACTCTAATCTGGGACTCTTCTACTCTGTGTATCTCTCCTCCTCCTGACCCTTATAAGAACACTTGTCATTGGGTTTAGAACCCACACAGATAATCCAGGATGATCTCATCTTAAGATCCTGAGCTTAATTACATCTGCAAAACATCCTTTTTCCAAATAAGGTAACCTTCATAGGTTCTGGAGATTAAAAAGCAGGCATATTTTTTGGGGACCCTCATCCAGCCCACCACAGGAGCCCAAATTCATATCACTTGGATGGTAAAAAAATAAAATAAAATAAAAATCTTAAGCCATTAATATAATTGAAAACCCTGAACTGATATACTTTTCTAAGTACGTGGCAGAAGCAAACACAAATCTTCTTGGATAAAATGCATCCCTAGTGTAGGAGGAGTCTTACAAATAATTTCCCAAGGAAAATGAGCAGATCATGGTAAAAAAATAAATAAATAACCAAGCATCACAAGAAAATAAGGTCAAAAATTGCCTGCCACACTTATACTCCATTCTTTGATAAACTGCCTTGCTCACAGACCCTGCTTCCTAGAAACCTATGTTTTGAACCTGTTGACACTGACCCCTGACCTTCACCTCCACTGATAACCAAAGTGGGCATCAGTACCAAGGACAGTCAGTCTTCTGATTGGCTCATGACTTGCCTTAGTGTTAATCACTCAGTCATGTCCCATTCTTTGTGACTCCATAGAGTGTAGCCTGCCAGGCTCCTCGGTTCACGGGGTTCTCCAGGCAAGAATACTGGAGTGGGTTGCCATTCGCTTCTCCAGAGGATCTTCCTGACCCAGGGACTGAACATGTCTCCTGCATTGGCAGGCAGGTTCCTAACCATCTGAGCCACCAGGAACGCCCCCAAATGACCTGGTACTAATAGATGATCTGGCTAATCGGTTTTCTCTTTCTTCCTCCCATCCTCCTTCTTATAAATTTGGGCTAATAAATTAGAATAGAATTGGTAGGTTAGTGGTGAAAGCTAAAACCAAAAGCATATGATGCAGAAGAAGTTGAAAAGACCCATGATGGGTCAGGTACAATCTGTTATGGGAGGTACAAAGAGTTATGGGAGAAAACACTGGGTCATAAGAGGAACCAGAGGAAACAACTGAGACCAGATCTGATACAAACAGATCCATTGAGTTAGCTGGTCATTGAAATAGTGGAACATACAATGAAGGTTCATTAACTCATTGAACAAAAATGCTAGATACACTTCCTTATATTTTTTTCACTCTAGGCTGGTTTGAGAGAACGTAGCTCTGAATGAGACGAACAACTTCCTTATAGCCTAGCAGGAGTTCAGAGCTAAAAACAGAACAGAACAAAACAAAACAAAACCTCACACATTTCCAGTGAATGGTATGAAAAGGAAGAAACCCCTTATTGACATGCTTTGCAAGAATCTAGAATCACCTCCCATCTCTATTCTCTGTGATGTCTAGCGCTCAGACATCCCTGTTCTTGGATCTTTGTGACACTGAATCGTAGGAATCCTTCTCTGAGCTTATCTAAGCAGGTCTCTGCTGTGTGTGATCAAGAATGAAACCATGCCACAGTCTCCACTTCCATCGCTTAGCTCAGGAAGTAGTCAATAATTATTGACTTCGGGATCATTTTGCAGCAGTGCAAATTAACTACCGTCAAAAGCCCCCTCCTTGGAATCTTGGGAGCGGGTGATTTTACTGAGATGGAAAGGGAAGAACTCTGAGTTGCATCTGCTTGCTTCACCAACTTCAACCCTGACGCAAGATTCTAATGCTGCGGCGTCCCATCCATTCAGTACTCAGGTTAATATAAGTCCAAAGCTATCCTGTGGACTTTGGCCTTCCTAGCAGATGCATTAGAAATGTGAGGATTTTCAGTGGGATGTTTGCCTTGTGCTCTAAGAGGGGGCAGATGGGTTGAGACTAAAGAAGAGCTCCCAAGGAGAACACACCCAGGGACCACAGACAAGCAGTAGCATCTTGGCATGCGAGAGTGGAGGAGGCTTGGGGGGACCCCTTTGGGTGCTAAAGCAGAGGCAGGGGTAGGACTGAGGCTGTTATTTCTAATCACATTTCTGCCCTTCCTTTTCCTCTGGAAACAAAAATCAGGGGAAAGGAATTGCCTCTTACCAGATACATGACCTAATTACCTTCAACCCCCACTCCTTCCCATCCTGTTTATGTGATTATGTCATTTTCAAAAATGTATTATCTATTTATTTTTGGCCGTGCTGGGTCTTCAGGGGATTTTTTTCTAACTGCAGCCCACAGGGGCTACTCTTCCCTGTGGGGCACAGGCTTCTCTTGGCAGTGGTTCTCCTGTGGAGCCCGCGCTCTAGGGCCCTCGGGCTTCAGCAGCTGCAGGACGTGGGCTCAGTACCCGCGGTTCCCCGGCTCTAGAGCCCAGGCTCAATAGTTGCGGTGCACCGGCTTAGTTGCTCCAGGGTATGTGGGATCTTCCAGACCAGAAATCAAATCCTTGTTTCCTGTATTGGCAGGCGGACTGTTTACCGCTGAGCCACCAGGGAAGCCTCTATAATGTCGTTTAAATTCGTCTTCAAAGCGTCAGGAAGGTTCTACTTGGTTCTGTCTCTGGCTTCAGGAACACAGCACATGGGAAGCCAAGGNACCAGAAATCAAATCCTTGTTTCCTGTATTGGCAGGCGGACTGTTTACCGCTGAGCCACCAGGGAAGCCTCTATAATGTCGTTTAAATTCGTCTTCAAAGCGTCAGGAAGGTTCTACTTGGTTCTGTCTCTGGCTTCAGGAACACAGCACATGGGAAGCCAAGGAGCCCTCTAAGTGGAGGGGCCCTGGGGTTCCCGGCAACTGACTTCCTCGTGGAGAGGTTCTTCCCCAAACACCTGTGTCCTCCGCGAGAGTGTGGAGCCCTGCAGGCACTCCAGGCTGCATGTTGACATAAGAGATTAGGTTACACTGGAATACCCTCCTGAAGAGCTATTTTGATTGAAAGAACAAACTAAAAATTAATAATGATAATTACACTTCATTTCCTTCACTGAGTTCTATCATGTTTTTGAAGGCGACTTGAGAACAAGAATCTCCCCTTTGTGTGCAAATGGAAATGAGATCTGAGAAGACAGCGCGAACCATGGGTCACAGCTTCTGGCATTTCCCTGTTTGCTGCCTTTATTGCTCTCAGAACAGAGTGCTCACATTTTTCTTTGTTTATGTCACAATTCCTTTATCAGTGGTTTCCTTTCAAAAAAAAACCATGATTTTCTTTATCTATTTTTAAAGAGACCAGTAAATTTCTCCCCCCACCACCCTGCCAAATGTAGGTATCTTTTTTAAAAAATTATTTTTATTTATTTCAGCCATACTGTGCAGCATAGGGGATCTTAGTTCCCTGCCTAGGGAACAAACCCTCCCCGCAGCAGTGGGAGCCTGGAGTCCTAACCGCTGGACCACCAGGGAAGCCTTGAGACCGGTAAGCTTCTAAACCAGCTTGCAGCTCGGCCGACCGCGGAGCTTCCACTCCGGCTGCTGATCCTGCTAAGTCACTTCAGTCGTGTCCGACTCTGTTAGCCTGNAGTCCTAACCGCTGGACCACCAGGGAAGCCTTGAGACCGGTAAGCTTCTAAACCAGCTTGCAGCTCGGCCGACCGCGGAGCTTCCACTCCGGCTGCTGATCCTGCTAAGTCACTTCAGTCGTGTCCGACTCTGTTAGCCTGGCCCAAACTCAGGCTGGCTTCCAGGCCTTGCTCTTCTGCTGGTCACGCTGGGCATTTCCACGTGGACAGAGGGCGAAGGGCCAGGCCCACAGGAAGCCACACAAACATTCTGACGCACCATCTTGTAAAATCTCCCAGTGACCCAGGGGGAATGAAAAGTCCAACCTCCTTTCCAGCCTGTATGAAAGAGCCCAGTAGTCAGGGATGCTGACCCGCCGTGCACCAGGAAGCCCCTCTGCTGACCAGTAAAGGTCCCCCCCTGGAAGAACAGCAGGAGCGGCCAGGGGGAGTGATGGTCTAGCCTCCTGGGTAATCACGGCTGGTGTCCCTCGCTTGCTGCCGGAAGTCCAAGAGGGAACCTCTTCCAACTCTGGCCACCATGCCACACGGGGCCTGCAAAATCATTCCAACCCTCCCTGAAAGAACACAGAGCAGACATTGTCATGTACAATTAGCCTGGGCAAAGCCCCAGAGAACGTATCATTGGATGCCTTCCTGCTGTTCCTGCACAAGAGCATGTGACAGAAATGGTTCCAACTCCTGCCTTGATCATCAGCATTTTCTCAATTTTCACTGGCCATCTCCACCTTTTAAAAATTGTTTATTTATTTGTTTTGGGGTGGGCTGGGCCCTCACTGCTGCGCAAGCTACTCTTCACTGCTGTGCAGAGGCTTCTCATTGTGGTGGCGTGGAGCACAGGCTGCAGGGAGCACGGGCTTCAGCTGGTTGCAGCACACAGGCTGAGTACTTGCAGCTCCGAGGCTCTAGAGCTCAGACTCAGTAGCTGTGGCGCCCGAGCTTAGTGCCTCCGAGGCATGTGAGATCTTCCTGAACCAGGGATCAAACCCGTGACTCCTTCACTGGCAGGCCAATTCTTTACCACTGAGCCACCAGGAATGCCTCGTCTCCTACTTTTAATTTCCTTCCTGTCCCAGATTCCTTGGTCACTGAATTTCCTCCCAGAAGCTGCCCAGGAGAGACCTGTAGTCTCCTGGTGGCCACAGAAGGTAGAGAGAAGCCAAGGGAAGCATCCAATGGTCTCGTATCTGCCAAGGCTCCATGGAAACCACGACTCAGCTCTGGGTGAGCAAACGAATTTGGTTCCCCTTCCAGGCTTGGCCCTCTTCATCAAACGTCTACTTTGCCCAAGATCATCCTTCAGCCTGATAACACAGAATAAGGCCACTATCTGACTGTCCCCGAGGCCTTTCATTCAAAGCCAAGTCTACTGACTTTCTGCCTAACACCTCCCCCAAGGAAGGCCGCAGCTTTCTCTTCATGCCGTTTCAAAAGGCGGAGCTCCCTCATAGTCAAGGCCTGCTAGAGCTGGGACATTTCTGTGGGCTTCTCATCAATTACTTCTTATTTTCCAGGTCGGATACTCCCTGTGGAGCAAAATTGAAAGCTGAACTATGCTCAGAGACTCTCCTGGCAATGAAAACACCAGAGTGCGAAGTGAAAAATCTATGATCTCCCCACCACCTTCTCTGATGAGTGGGCCTCACCGGCCACAGCAAGGATTCATTTGAGTGCTGTCATCTCTTGGCATCTTGGGTTGAGTTTTCCAGGACACAAAGGCATGAGATGTTCCAGCATCTCGATTATTTTTACGGCCAGTGGGGAGGTAGATGAGAATAAATAATTGGATCCAGCGTCCTGTGGAACAAATGAAATGGGAAAATGTTTATGGTCTAGTCCTGGTTCAAAGTGACTGGCTCTTAGATATGCAAGAAATTTGGCCTCCCTTAAAATATGCAATGAGGATGGAGCCTCCAGCAATGAGTCTTAAAAGTGAGTCTTTTGCAGGTTTCAGGAAGCTTTCAGTGCTTCCCATTACCACCTAGCACTCAAGAGACAGTGTCATCTAAAAATCTGAGTTACAAACTAGGGGCCAAGATTGGAAATAAAATACGTACATGAATTATGCTATGATGAGGGGATTCCTGGGCAATTTTTTCCTTTTACTCTATTTCCCTAGGTTTCTGTATGCCATTAAAAAAAAAAAAAAAGACATAACCCCCTTTCCTTTTTAGAAAGTCAGCCATGCAAACACCGAGTTAAAACTTGGGCATTCATTCTTGAGGCCTGCCTTCTTCTTAAACGCCTCAGTCTGTGCGTCCTCTCTTCTCTATCTCCGCCTTCTGGCCCTTAGCGCAGGCAGTTGGGGCCATTTCAGTGCTCTTTTGGACACTCAAATCCTCCCCTACAAGACCTCCCCACGGCTGGACTCTCTTCATGCGGTCCACCGTCCAACGGCAGCCAGAGCGACTTTCTAAAATAGAAACCCTGTCATGTCACATTCCTGCTCAACCTCTTCAATAGTTTTTCATTGCCTCCAGGAGACAATTTAAATTCCTTTCCATAACACCCAGGGCTCTTCAGAACCAAACCTGCCAAGCTCTTTCTTGCTCCTTCCCCAGCAGCTCTTCCCCCAGCCACTGCTTCTTCAGGCCCCAGGGTCACTCATTCCAGCCAAAAGCCTTTATTCCAGCCATTCCCTTTGCCTGAAATGCCCCCACCTCCCACCAACACAGCCTCCTAGGCTCCACAAAGCCCAAGTATCCCACCCTTGTCCACCCAAGGAAATGCTGCTGGCCGTGCACACGGCCTTGACACTGACCCTGTCCACATCACAGCACTGCACGCGGGGCTTTGTGCCCCCTGCATTTGTCTCTCTCACTAGACTGTGGGCTCCAGAAGGGCAGGGACCTGGTTTGATTTATTTCTGGATCTTCAGCACGTGGCTTCTGCAGCGCCCAGAGCAGGGGAGATGTTCAGTAAATATTGTTGATTTCAGAAAAGGAGGATTAAGTCAAGGAATTAAAATGTGGCTTCCTGCCACACTTGTCATATTATTTAGAACTGTATCATTTACTTCAGCACAATGAAAAATAAAATTTAAAAGAAGGATCATCTAAAACCTCAAGGAGAGCCAAAATCCATCCAATGCCTATTGGTTCCCAGATTCTAGCTTTTTCTCTTTCCCCGCTGCTCACCCCCTTATAGGCCCTCTGCTGCCTTCCAACAAGTGTTTTTGTGAGGAAAACACAAAGAGATACCTAGAGGAATTTTACTGTTTGAGTTTTAGTGTATTTTTGCTCAGGATCTCTGTGGCAAAAGATTATGGGTATCAATGCCGCCTTACAGGAGGGTTCCTGTTTTGAAGAGTCTTTTCTTAGAGATTCTATTGCAATTACAGAAGCCCTAACCCAATCTCCTCTTCAGGCAATTACAGATCATTAACTACTTGAAAGGAGATAAGGAAAAACCCAAGCCAAATGGTAGAAGCCACTGTCCAGTGAAGAACAGCTGGAAATGGAGATAAAGCATCTCTGAAATTACAACACGAATCAGAGTTTGTGTACATACCGCCCAAGAGTCCAGAGTCTGGATTCCAGCCCATCCAGCCGTTTGTGTGGGCCTGGGGCTTGTGTGTGTATCAGTCCCTCAGTCGTGTCTGACTCTTTGCAACCCCATAGACAACTCTGTCCACGGGATTCTTCAGGCAGGAATACTGGAGCGGGTAGCCGTTCCCTTCTCCAGGAGATCTTCCTGACCCAGGGGTTGAACCCTGGTTTTCCGAATTGCAGGCAAATTCTTTACCATCTGAGCCACCAGTGGACCTGGGGCAAGTCACACAAACTTTGAGAATCTTAGTTCCCTAGGAGTAAAATGAGGAGAGATCAGAGTAGGTGTCCTACGAGAGTCTGTGCAATCGTTTCAGAGAACAGAAATCTGGCACCGTATGAAGGTCAGAATCGGGCCACAGAGAGAGACCGGGTTCAGCCTGGCACTGTCCTGTTCGACTCTGTGTCCTTGGCTGTCCTTGAGTAGATTCCTTAAGCTCTTTGCGCTTCAGTTTCCCCATCAGAAAAATGGGGCTTATAAAAAGGAACATTCAGAGCTGTTCTGGAGGAATAGAAAGTAACCCATGTGTGAGAAAGGATAGCTCAGATTATTGGGGTTTGAGTCCATAGGGCATAGTAATCAGGAACGCAGACCTATCTGGTTCAAATTCCAGTTCTGCTGGGTTACTCTGGGCCTTGAGCAAGCTCCTCACTTTCTCTGAGCCTCGTTTCTTCTTACTACAAATGAAGACAACAGTTGTACGGACCTCAAACCGTTGTTGGGAGGGTTTTTTTTTTTTTTTCCTTAAAAAAGCAATGTACACCAATAAATGTACGGGAAGCACTTCAGGATCTGGCCAACGACGCCTTCTTCACCCATCTCAGGGTCTGAGGTGTGCCTGGCCCCACCCCACCACCCCTTCTCAGCTCACTTGCCCTGAGGTCAGAAGGGGCCTTCCTTCCCATCCCTCCAGGGAGAAGAGGGGAGAGGAAAACAAGGTCACAGGTGACAGGGGAAGGGCCCAAGGTGACCTTGGCGGCATGCAGAAAGCTGGCCTGAAACTCATCTGCCCTGTGAGCCCGCCGCTCACCCCACCTCACCTCCTTACCTCACCTCCCTTGTTTCCGAAGCTGAAAATAGACCGAACCGGTGTGGCCACATTTCAGTGCCACTCAGAGAGCACCCCTAGGGTGTTTTCAAGCCAGCTCTGAGCTCCTCACTAGCCAGGCACCAGTCAGGAGTTATTCATTCACACCCGGGCTTCAGCAGGTGTTGGGGAAACGCTTGCCGAGTGAGTGCTTTTCTGCCCAGGCCTGGGAACTCTGCACGCTCCAAGGGGTCGGGCCAATCAGAGTCTTTAACTAGGGCCTGTGGGACCCTGTCAGCTGTTGGGGGAAGGCTGTGGGGAACGGTGAGGGATGGCAGGATCACATGATGGGGTAAAATCTGCACTGGGAGTCAGGTGGTGGGTGGTCTAGATCCATTACCGTCCTTCATTCAAGGTGGTGACCTTGAATAAATCGCCTCCCCTCGCTGGGCCTTTAACTGGCATCTGATCTTTCTCCATCTTTTGAACTGGCTGTTCTCCACCTCCCAGCAGCTTCATTCTTAGACCTTCCATGATGTCAAGATGGCTCCCAGGAGCTCCTAACAAGGAAACAGAGAAAGCTTCTCTTCCCCATTGCTGGCCAAACGAAAGTGCTGACTTTTTCCTAAAGATGCTTTGGTGCCCCCCATTTGTGGGGTCATGGTGAACCAGTCCCCGTTCAGGATCCCTTCAGGATACCTCCCTGTGCCACAAAGCCTGCAAAGTGGAAACCTACATCCTCAGCCCCTCTCAGCTAGAATTCTGCATGCAAATTAGGTGCCACTCATCAGATATCCCAGTGTGAGATTCAGAAGGCAGCAGTGAGCTGGGTACCATTCTCTTGCTGCTTCAGGTGTGGCTCCTGGTCAAGTCCTACGTAGAGTCTCCAGCTTGTGGGTGTCCAGAAGCTTCTGAAGCCTGATTGCAGCCTCTGGGTGTATTCTTGAATGGGATGGCAGGGTGGAGGTGGTGCTCCTCTCTCTCCACCTTGACCCCTGGTGGGCAAAAAACATCTTTCCTGGAGACCCAGCCAGAGCTTTTCTGGTGATTTCACGAGTATCTATTTCCCAGCATTAAATATCTTTCTGTTTAAAAACTACTGAGTCATCCCTGCTCCCTGTGTCCGACTCCTGACCAAGGCCCCATCCCTGGCCCAGTCCCTGGACCAGAGGGAAAGGAACATGCTAATGGCCTGAGCCTTGGGCACATTCCCACCCACAGAGTCTGGGTTAGTCATCTCTGCCAAGAGATACAGACTAAGAGGAATCATTTCCTGAAATTGCTATTATTTTAATACTGCTAAATTACTCTAATGATAATTAAATTATGATTATCAAGGGAAAGGGAGGGATGGAGATGGGACAACCAAAAACCGCAAATGCCCATGACGCCTCCCAATCCAGATGTCAGGGGAAGGAGGCCTGGCAGACACAAATGGAGTAGTGGAAGATGTCAAGATTCTGTCCAGGCCAAACCTGTGATGAGGAAGCCACTGACATTACTTTCCTGAGGTCCCCTCCATCCTGCTTCCCATTTCCTGTGTCAGCCCCTGACTCTCTGTGCTCCACTTCTTGCCTACAACAGAAGACCACCCTGGGTTCCTGCACTCGGCAAGAGCCAGGCTACCTGGGAGCTCACCTGCAATAGGCTGGCCCTCGATTGATGACTGGCTGGTGGAGGGAGATGAAAGACCAGTTCTCCTGCCTCAGGTGTGGACTGACTCTGAGGTATTAATTGACACTGCAGGCCACCCCCCCCAGGGTACCTGGCTGAGGCTAGGACTTGACCTGAGAGCTCACCTGTACTTGACGTTTCCTCTTTCTTGTCCTGCTTCCCCGGTCCCTGGGAAGACTTTTAATAAATCATTTGCATACATGGCCTTATCTCTGGGCCTGCTTTCAGAGAAATCTGGACATATCGAAATAGCCAGAGGTGTACACAGCCAATGAGAACCCTGCCCTTTACTCTGGCCCGCCTGGAAGGTGACATCATTAATAGAGGTGAGTCTCACCTCTTAGCTGGGACTCTGGATGCAAACTGGTTTCCTCTTTTTTAAAAAGGAAATCATTACATAGGGAAGTTTTATAATGCCTGCTTTGTCCTTAGATTGAAGCCATGCAAACCTAAGAGAATATCAATTAATCTTGGTTTTATTTTCACTGCTCCTTGATAACAAAAATTACTAAAGATTACCAGAAGTGTTCACTTAAACTCCAAGTTCCTAAATAAATATTTGAGGAAAGAACATTCATTAGCCTAAAAAAAAAAACAACAAACCACTCTGGTGGAAAGAGGCAAGCCGTGGGGAGTAGCAGATGGCAGGATGAATGGGTGGAGGGGCACAGGGAGATTCCTTTCCTCTCTGCGGCTGCTGGAAAAACTGAACCATCATGGGACCATGGGACCTCTCTGAATCCACTTCCTCATCTATTGAAATGATTGCCTCTTGGGTCCTGTCCAGTTCCAAAGTTCTCTATCTTTTCTGGGAAGGATGTCCACACTGCTACAGAATTTTTAATACTGAATTTTATTTTTTCATAGAAACCAGAGGGGAGTAGAAGCAATTTATTAAGTGTTCTTTTACTTTTCTGAGAAGTTAGCGAATTCCCTGCACTACAAGCGGACCTATAAAGACTATAAACGCTGACCTCACTTCTTCCAAAACAATTCCTGATCTCAGCCAGGATGAACATTGGGAATTTCCTTCTTGAGCAGTAGTTCAAGTGTCCAAATCAGTAACATCTTTGTCTTGGGCCCCTGCGACCCACAGTCTTGCTACATCCCACTGGGAGAGACCATTACTGGGGAGACAGCTATATTGTACGAAAGCCTCTGTTTGCCAAAAGAGAGAGCTGGGTAATTACAGTTCCAGAACTTCATGTAGGTGGTTTCTTCAAATGACTTCATTTATTTGCTGCTTGATGTAAAAGAAGCCTCATTTATGTTGTTTCTTTTTCTCCCAGGGAGGCTAAGAGCTCAGTGCTAATGGGCTACATATGTCACTGACTTTGATACAGTTCCAGGCAACTTAATGCTAAAGCAATGTGATGATTTGTGTCATAAAAGGCATTCATTTTTATTGAGAATGGAAGATCAACTAATCAGGTGTCCATTCAGAAAATAATGTAGCTGCTGAAAGGCATTTGTTGAGAAAGGGAGGAAGGAAGGAAGGACAGGAGGAAGGGAAAAAGGATGAGAAAGAGGGAGCAGAGTGAGAAGGAAAGATAGAAAGGCAGAAAACCAAATTTATAAATGCTGTTGGGTTTTTAACCCCAGCAGACTAGCCAGCTGTGTCCAATAGAAATATGTCGGCAGAGACTATCTTCATGGATCACCAAATATCCCTAAGTTACAGTGTCTGGCATGAGGTGATTGTTCTATGAATATTAATGCAAAAACACATGCATGAATAAACTCATCATATTTATTATCAATAACATTATATTAAGCACTGTATTAAATATTAAAGAAATGTAAATACTTTTTGAGTAAATGAATGAGCAAATGAAGGAATGAGATCATATCCAACATGCCCTCCTAATTTACTTATATAATGGGGGGTTGTTCATAATCTAGGACTTAGTATTTTTAATATGCTGAAACAAAGCCACCCTCACTAAAATATTTATTTAAAATCCACTAACAGCCTGGTTTTTTGCCTAGAAAATTTTCATATTAGCTTTTTTGTCATGGTTCTTTATAACTAGAGCTTAGGATCATTCTCTTTTATTGAGCATAGAGGTGCTTATATAATAGCAGATGGAGTCTTTGTTGACACATTTCATCATCCCTTCAGAATATCTGATAATCTGCAGAAGAAAAAGAGATAGCAACAAACATACACAAAATCATAAGAAATGCTTGTGTTCAAAATAATACTGTTCAGGAAAAAAAGAAGAAATATAATGTGAGTCACATGTGTAATTTGAAAGTATCTAATGGCACCCCACTTCAGTACTCTTGCCTGGAAAATCCCATGGACAGAGGAGCCTGGTGGGCTGCTGTCCGTGGGGTCACACAGAGTCGGACATGACTGAAGCGACTTAGCATGCATGCATGCATTGGAGAAGGAAATGGCAACTCACTCCAGTATTCTTGCCTGGAGAATCCCAGGGACAGAGGAGCCTGGTGGGCTGCTGTTTATGGGGTCACACAGAGTCAGACACGACTGAAGTGACTTAGCAGCAGCAGCAGCAGCAGTAATCATCTTTAAAAAGTAAAAAACCAAAAGAGCCCTCCAATAAACTCATTTTTTGTCTTCTCTATTTGGACAGCTTCTTCTCCCAGGCTGCCAGGCCAGACCTGGCTCCTCCATTCAAGACACATATTCCCGGCTGCCAGAAAGACTTCTCCACCTAGCATCCCTCAGCACCTAAGACCAAATGTTCAAGACCAGCCCTAATTCCTCCTCTTACCCATGCTAGCTTTCTTTCCTGACATCCCAGTTTTTGTCCAAGTCAGCATTACCATTGAACAAATATTTAATGGGCATTTACTCTGTTCCAGCTGCAGGGATACAGCAGTGAACAAGCCAGATGAAGATAAACAATCGAACATAATCAATAAGTAAAGTACAAACTATGTCAGAAAGTAATATTTAGTACGGAGAAGAACTTAGTAAAATAAGGGGGGTGGGGCACCCAGCAAAGAGGTGACCTTGGGACAAAGCCTTGGAGGAGGAGAGAGAGTGAACCATGCACCTATCTGGGGGGAAGTTTCCAAGCCAAGAGAGAATCCTCATGGCTGAGTGTGTCCAGTATTTGATGTGTAGAGAAACCACAAAGGCTAGAGCAAGTGAACAAGGCGGAAGTTCAGAAGAAATGAAATCAGAAGGAGAGGAGAGTCTAGAATGACAGGCTGCCCAGGCCATGGTGAGGGCTTTGGTCACCCAGGCTGGGAATGTAGGTCGGATCTCTCTTCTTTGTCTCTCCATTCTCCCAGTCTCCGAGGCTGACCCTCTTTTTCGTGGTTGTTGGGTTCATGTTTTATTTTGTGTGTGTGTTTAATTTATTTTTAAAGATTTTTATTGGAATACAGTTGATTTACAGTGTTGGGGAGGCCGACTTTCTTGATCCACCCCACTCTTCATTTTATCCAGACCCCACCACCCTGCCCTTGGTAGGTTACTCTCCCCAAAGCACAGCTGTGGTCATGTCCTCCTGCACAGCCTGGCCCAAGCACCCTGAAATAAGGTTTAAAGCCTCGGGTGAATCATTTAGGGTCCCCTCCACAATCAGCCCCTCCCTGCTCACCCACACATGGCTACCCCTTGTTCCAGCTACATTGGATTCCTTGCAATTCCCTCTGCATGCTATGTGAACTCCCTAGCCCCTGTCATTCCTTCCATTGGAAACACGCTGAGTTGCTACGCAGTTCAATGAGTAAACACAGTTATCTTCCATGAAGATCTCCCTTAAACAGACTCCCTCCCATCTGGTGATTTCTTCTTTGGATTTTCGTACCATTTTGCATTTGTCCTTGCCAGGACATCTGCCACCTTTGCACTTGGGCTACAGTTATGCTTGGTTTATTTCCTTTCCTAAATTTGTCCAGGGAACTTGCCTTTTATGCTTGTGCAGATCTCCTAATTCCTAGGGCTATGCCTTCCACAGATGGGATGTCATGCATCTGTTGACTATCCTAGTGGGTGGACGAATGACTGAACTGCAGTAATATAGCTAGCTGCTATGTTATATTGTTGGGTGAGGTTGGCAGAATTAAACATTGTCTTTCTTTCCTCTAATCTATGGGAACTTGAATAGGATTCGTATCCTGCTGTTGTGTGAAAAATGTATAAATTTTAATTATGTTGGATTGGTTCATAGTGCTTTTCAGGTCTACTACATCCTTTGACTTTTCTATCCATTCTATTAATTTTTGAGAGTTTGTTATTAAAACTGCAACTAAAAATCTGAAAGTATCTACTTAAAAAGATAATTGTTCATGATGATGTGTAGCAGAAACCAATACAATATCATAAAGAATATCATTATTCTTCAACTAGGAATGAATTTTAAAAAATAATTGTAGTATATAGTGGAACTACATGTAAATTTGTTCTGTATTTTCCAAGTCACCTGTAAATGTGTTATCATATTTCATAATTTAAAAAATAAAAGAGGAATCTTTGTAATATCTATTTAATTATTCAACTAAAATATTTATGTAATTTTAAAAAATCACTATAGTTCATGCTGGGTCAATCATGAATGATCAGGTAAGCAACTTAATTTCTCTGAGCCTATTTCCTCAGCTATAAGGAGGGGACAGGATTCCTACTTTATAGAGTCTGAATGAGAATTCATATTCATATGAGATTGTGTATGTAACATATCAGGTATCTAGCCTGGCACACAGTAGGTACTCAGTTAAAGAAAGGATAATGGTGATGGTGATGATGTAGTAGTGGTAACAGTGATGGCAAAAATTGTGACCTTCAACCAGCTAAAAATGAAGTGCCAAAAAGAGAAGGTTCCACCTGGGTGGTTGAGGGACCACAGCTCTCAATGTCAGATAACTGACTTTTCCCTCCATTGGATGCTGTTTACAAAAGCAAAGTTCATCTAATATATTCATAGAAGGCTCTAGGCATATCAGCTATTTATCCCCATACTTGAGACTTTGAAACAGATAAATTTCATACTGGGACTACAAATGATAAAAAGAGAAAAACCCAGGTAGTGTGGTTGTTCGTTGTGATGAACTGTGTAAAAATGGTTTATTGGATGCATGTGCAGTTGTTGTTTTTTTTAAGGAGCAAATCTTTCTTATAATAATTTTGTAGCTTTCATCTTTATATTATAAAATAATTCATGTTTATCATAGAAAACTTGCAAAAAACCCAATAAGACAATAAAATAACTCATAATTCCACTGTTTTGTTTAGAGACAAAGGCTGTGTATGCTTTGAGGTGTATTTCTCTGATATGCCTTATTTTTTCCTTTTAGAACTGAAGATTTGGGTGGCTTCTTCGTCACTAACCAGTGATTTTATTTTCATGCCTTTTTAAAATAGAAATGAAAGCCTAGCAGACGGTTTTAGAAGAAATGGAAGTAAGGTATATAGAAGTTTTAAATGTCGAATGAAGACCAGTGGTTTCCCATGCAGCTAATTCCACAGGACCCAGGCAAGGGCTTGGTTGAGGCCACCTCAACCTACTTCTAATTTGGCTAATATCCAAATTCCTGGTCAGGCCTTTATAGGAGAGCCCCCACAGTCCGCTGTGCTCTTCACTATTTCTTCTTTCTTTTATCCATGAGGATGGAAATACCCTCATGAGTTTGATGGGCCTTTTGGTCACGGGAGGAGGGCCCCCACCACCAGCCATAGTCTTCCTGGAAAGGGGGACTAAAACTCTGAGACAAAATAAAGTGAGTGCAACAGGAAGATTTCAGGGAAGCCTAAGGAGGCAGAGGCTGGGCTGGGAACAGGAGTCATGGGAGAGAAGCTGGGAGCGATAAGACCAGTTCTGGGGAATACAAGGGATCCAGCAGCAGGGCAGGAGACCAAGAGCCTGAAAAGGAAAGTCGGGCATAGGTCAAGACTGTGAAATATTCTATCGGAACTCCACCCCACCGCTCTTCAGCCTGCAGGAAAGTCGGCCAAGTGCCACAATCTTGTGACAGCTGTCTCATGGGAAGGGAGCTGCAGTCAACTTTTGGGTGGGTGAGGGAGAGAGGCTGAGATGAGAGATGGTCCAGGAAGGTGGCTGCTGAGTTGGGCAGGTCTGAACCGGGGAAGTCCCTGAGGCAGGGGCTGGTGAGCAGATTGCAAGGCTCCACCAGGGACCTACAGCAGCCTTGGCGTGGATGCAAAATGGTTCCTGAATGTGCGGTGGGACTGAGAGCATCATATACTGAAAAGTTGGAAGGAGGTTCACAGACAACTTGTTGCCATTCCCTGGCTTACATAAAACTCATCTCCATTGACAGAGCCATCTCTGGCTTTCGGATAAGTGAATTTTTAGTTCGTGGCAGCTACCAGCACATGACTGAGTTTTAGTCATAATGTTGTAAAACACCCCTGGAAGATTCCTGGCCGAAAAGTGAAAACCGTCACTAGAAAATGACAAATGAACCGGAATAGCCAGGGTTGGATGACCTCCACCAGCNGATACAGCAGTGAACAAGCCAGATGAAGATAAACAATCGAACATAATCAATAAGTAAAGTACAAACTATGTCAGAAAGTAATATTTAGTATGGAGAAGAACTTAGTAAAATAAGGGGGGTGGGGCACCCAGCAAAGAGGTCACCTTGGGACAAAGCCTTGGAGGAGGAGAGAGAGTGAACCATGCACCTATCTGGGGGGAAGTTTCCAAGCCAAGAGAGAATCCTCATGGCTGAGTGTGTCCAGTATTTGATGTGTAGAGAAACCACAAAGGCTAGAGCAAGTGAACAAGGCGGAAGTTCAGAAGAAATGAAATCAGAAGGAGAGGAGAGTCTAGAATGACAGGCTGCCCAGGCCATGGTGAGGGCTTTGGTCACCCAGGCTGGGAATGTAGGTCGGATCTCTCTTCTTTGTCTCTCCATTCTCCCAGTCTCCGAGGCTGACCCTCTTTTTCGTGGTTGTTGGGTTCATGTTTTATTTTGTGTGTGTGTTTAATTTATTTTTAAAGATTTTTATTGGAATACAGTTGATTTACAGTGTTGGGGAGGCCGACTTTCTTGATCCACCCCACTCTTCATTTTATCCAGACCCCACCACCCTGCCCTTGGTAGGTTACTCTCCCCAAAGCACAGCTGTGGTCATGTCCTCCTGCACAGCCTGGCCCAAGCACCCTGAAATAAGGTTTAAAGCCTCGGGTGAATCATTTAGGGTCCCCTCCACAATCAGCCCCTCCCTGCTCACCCACACATGGCTACCCCTTGTTCCAGCTACATTGGATTCCTTGCAATTCCCTCTGCATGCTATGTGAACTCCCTAGCCCCTGTCATTCCTTCCATTGGAAACACGCTGAGTTGCTACGCAGTTCAATGAGTAAACACAGTTATCTTCCATGAAGATCTCCCTTAAACAGACTCCCTCCCATCTGGTGATTTCTTCTTTGGATTTTCGTACCATTTTGCATTTGTCCTTGCCAGGACATCTGCCACCTTTGCACTTGGGCTACAGTTATGCTTGGTTTATTTCCTTTCCTAAATTTGTCCAGGGAACTTGCCTTTTATGCTTGTGCAGATCTCCTAATTCCTAGGGCTATGCCTTCCACAGATGGGATGTCATGCATCTGTTGACTATCCTAGTGGGTGGACAAATGACTGAACTGCAGTAATATAGCTAGCTGCTATGTTATATTGTTGGGTGAGGTTGGCAGAATTAAACATTGTCTTTCTTTCCTCTAATCTATGGGAACTTGAATAGGATTCGTATCCTGCTGTTGTGTGAAAAATGTATAAATTTTAATTATGTTGGATTGGTTCATAGTGCTTTTCAGGTCTACTACATCCTTTGACTTTTCTATCCATTCTATTAATTTTTGAGAGTTTGTTATTAAAACTGCAACTAAAAATCTGAAAGTATCTACTTAAAAAGATAATTGTTCATGATGATGTGTAGCAGAAACCAATACAATATCATAAAGAATATCATTATTCTTCAACTAGGAATGAATTTTAAAAAATAATTGTAGTATATAGTGGAACTACATGTAAATTTGTTCTGTATTTTCCAAGTCACCTGTAAATGTGTTATCATATTTCATAATTTAAAAAATAAAAGAGGAATCTTTGTAATATCTATTTAATTATTCAACTAAAATATTTATGTAATTTTAAAAAATCACTATAGTTCATGCTGGGTCAATCATGAATGATCAGGTAAGCAACTTAATTTCTCTGAGCCTATTTCCTCAGCTATAAGGAGGGGACAGGATTCCTACTTTATAGAGTCTGAATGAGAATTCATATTCATATGAGATTGTGTATGTAACATATCAGGTATCTAGCCTGGCACACAGTAGGTACTCAGTTAAAGAAAGGATAATGGTGATGGTGATGATGTAGTAGTGGTAACAGTGATGGCAAAAATTGTGACCTTCAACCAGCTAAAAATGAAGTGCCAAAAAGAGAAGGTTCCACCTGGGTGGTTGAGGGACCACAGCTCTCAATGTCAGATAACTGACTTTTCCCTCCATTGGATGCTGTTTACAAAAGCAAAGTTAATCTAATATATTCATAGAAGGCTCTAGGCATATCAGCTATTTATCCCCATACTTGAGACTTTGAAACAGATAAATTTCATACTGGGACTACAAATGATAAAAAGAGAAAAACCCAGGTAGTGTGGTTGTTCGTTGTGATGAACTGTGTAAAAATGGTTTATTGGATGCATGTGCAGTTGTTGTTTTTTTTAAGGAGCAAATCTTTCTTATAATAATTTTGTAGCTTTCATCTTTATATTATAAAATAATTCATGTTTATCATAGAAAACTTGCAAAAAACCCAATAAGACAATAAAATAACTCATAATTCCACTGTTTTGTTTAGAGACAAAGGCTGTGTATGCTTTGAGGTGTATTTCTCTGATATGCCTTATTTTTTCCTTTTAGAACTGAAGATTTGGGTGGCTTCTTCATCACTAACCAGTGATTTTATTTTCATGCCTTTTTAAAATAGAAATGAAAGCCTAGCAGACGGTTTTAGAAGAAATGGAAGTAAGGTATATAGAAGTTTTAAATGTCGAATGAAGACCAGTGGTTTCCCATGCAGCTAATTCCACAGGACCCAGGCAAGGGCTTGGTTGAGGCCACCTCAACCTACTTCTAATTTGGCTAATATCCAAATTCCTGGTCAGGCCTTTATAGGAGAGCCCCCACAGTCCGCTGTGCTCTTCACTATTTCTTCTTTCTTTTATCCATGAGGATGGAAATACCCTCATGAGTTTGATGGGCCTTTTGGTCACGGGAGGAGGGCCCCCACCACCAGCCATAGTCTTCCTGGAAAGGGGGACTAAAACTCTGAGACAAAATAAAGTGAGTGCAACAGGAAGATTTCAGGGAAGCCTAAGGAGGCAGAGGCTGGGCTGGGAACAGGAGTCATGGGAGAGAAGCTGGGAGCGATAAGACCAGTTCTGGGGAATACAAGGGATCCAGCAGCAGGGCAGGAGACCAAGAGCCTGAAAAGGAAAGTCGGGCATAGGTCAAGACTGTGAAATATTCTATCGGAACTCCACCCCACCGCTCTTCAGCCTGCAGGAAAGTCGGCCAAGTGCCACAATCTTGTGACAGCTGTCTCATGGGAAGGGAGCTGCAGTCAACTTTTGGGTGGGTGAGGGAGAGAGGCTGAGATGAGAGATGGTCCAGGAAGGTGGCTGCTGAGTTGGGCAGGTCTGAACCGGGGAAGTCCCTGAGGCAGGGGCTGGTGAGCAGATTGCAAGGCTCCACCAGGGACCTACAGCAGCCTTGGCGTGGATGCAAAATGGTTCCTGAATGTGCGGTGGGACTGAGAGCATCATATACTGAAAAGTTGGAAGGAGGTTCACAGACAACTTGTTGCCATTCCCTGGCTTACATAAAACTCATCTCCATTGACAGAGCCATCTCTGGCTTTCGGATAAGTGAATTTTTAGTTCGTGGCAGCTACCAGCACATGACTGAGTTTTAGTCATAATGTTGTAAAACACCCCTGGAAGATTCCTGGCCGAAAAGTGAAAACCGTCACTAGAAAATGACAAATGAACCGGAATAGCCAGGGTTGGATGACCTCCACCAGCTGCCCAGGCTGCTTCCCATGATAATGAAGCCCTCCCCATGTAAGAGACAGAGGTCCCAGTCACCCCGCTAGACTTCTGTTCCGGAAGCCCACCCACTCTGGGGAGGAGGGGTTCTTTTCAAAGAAACCTACCTGGGTTGGACAATGGGGTTCTCTGGTTCACTGAAGAGTGATGTGGTGAGGGAAAATAGATGATCCAAGTATTTGGAGAGAACTATTTCAGAGAAAAATTATACTTTAAAAAACAGATGGTTCCTTTGTTTCCAATAGTTGCCTATAAATTCTCTATTTTTCTGTTCTGCGGAATTGAAATTGATTGAAAAGGACATTCTTTTATCATGAGTCAGTTGACAAGAAAATTGAGAAAACAAAACATTGAGTGCCAGCTTTTTTTTTTTTTTTTCCTCTTTCTTTTCAGACAAGTAAGTCCAGAGGTTCAGATAAGAAAAGAGAGAGAAGGTTGTCAGTGGTGGTTTTTCGCAGCTGTCCGTGGTCACCTTTCTGAAGCTGCTGTGCAGATGCCTGGACACACACATCCATCCAGCTGCTTCACATCTGGAATTCTGGAGCTGTCCCTCTGGTGTTCCACGAAAAACAGCAAAAAACCAACTTTGGTTTTCGGACCCAATGTGGTTTCACAGACTTTTCCAGACTTGGGCTGCGGAAAATTGCTGCTCTTGGCTTGAAATTCAGTTTAGCAAGTGGTGTGTTTCAGGGGAACTGGTGGATCTGAAGATTAATTTGTCTCTGCTGCCTCCTGAGGCTCCCCCATCAGTTGCTTGGCTCCCAGAACCACGAGTCTGAGTGTCGCAATGCACTCCAGGGGCAAGGAGGAATGCGGCACAAACGTCGTCAGTGAGAACAGCCCACTGTCTGGATGTCTTCTGGTCTATGCGTTTTCTCCCGTTTTCACCATCATGTATACAAAGAAGGTGATGGGAGACATTTGTGTCTTCCACTGGTCACAAAATGCCTCCTTGTCCTGTGGATCTGGACAGGGTGTCTCTTTGGGGTAGCTGTGTCTTCCTTCTTCTCCCAGCCACGTGACCCGCCAGGTCTGCTGATGAGCGTGCAACAGGAGGTTGCAGTGACTGGTAGGGAACCAGCTGACCGGCTACCTGAGCTTGAATCATTTCTTCAAATAATAGGCATAGGAGAGAAATGTTGCTGATCTCTAAATGTGGTGAATTGGCTTAGTAAAGAGTCCTCTTCCTGCTTTTAAGTAGTGCTGAGGCCCAAAGGATGTCCAACTGTCCACACATGACTTTTAGAAATGGGATAGAATTTTGGGTGGGGGTGGGGAGAGCAGTGCATAGAATTAAATTATTGAATTTGGGGTTTCCCTGATAGCTCAGATGGTAAAGAATCCACCAGCAATGTGGGAGACCTGGGTTCAACCCCTGGGTTGGGAAGAACCCCTGGAGGAGAGCATGGCCACTCACTCTAGTATTCTTGCCTGGAGAATCCCCATAGACAGAGAAGCCTGGAGGGCTGCAGTTCATGGGGTCGAAAAGCATCGGACACGACTGAAGCAACTAAGCACAGCACACAGACAATGGCTGTATTTGTTCCAATGGACAATCCCGAAATCCACAGTCTTTGGCTGATCATTAAGGTGCTCTGGGGAAACAATAACAATATGTAATAATAGTGTTATTAATATTAAATAATATTATATATTATTATAGAGTTAGCAAATGTTCCATGCAAAATGAGGGCCATAGATGGTGGATGTTCATTGCAGGCAAATTCAGGCAAGCTTTCATGGGGGACATGGGCTTCCCAGTTGGCACAGCAGTAAAGAATCCGGGTGCCAGTGCAGGAGATATAAGAGGTGTGGGTTTGATCCCTGGGTGGGGAAGACTCTCTGGAGCAGGGCATGGCAACCCACTCCAGTACTCTCGCCTGGAAAATCCCATGGACAGAGGACCCTGGTGGGCTACAGTCCATGCTCTCTCACAGTCAGACACAACTGAAGCGACTTAGCACATGCACAGCACATAGAGTAATGCTAATAACCTTCCTAGGTATTCTTTCCATTTTTCTGAATTCTCCAGTAAGACTCTGGACAGGAATAGTGGTGCAGACATTGTGGACATGGCGGGAGGGAGGATGAGATGAACTGGGAGACTGGGATTGACATATTGCACTGCCAAGTGTAAAACAGACACCTAGTGGGAAGCTGCTGTGTGGCACAGGGAGCTCAGCTTGGTGCTCTGTGATGACCTAGATGGCTGGGATGGGGGGTGGGAGGGGGATTCCAGAGCAAGGGGATGTATGTATACATATAGCTGATTAATTTCATTGTACAGTAGAAACTAACACACGATAAAGCAATTTTATTCTGATTTAGAAAAAAACAATGAGGGCAGATATGTGCCTTTTGTCACCCCAGCATCAAATTCAGGGTCCTCCCTGCAGAAGATCTCAAAATACCTTAATAATGTAGAAAGTTCCATTTATGTAAGGAACTGAGGACAAGGAAATGACAAGGACAGCAGTTCAGTTCAGAAAACACTTGCTGATGTCTTCCTGGGGTCATGGCTAAAAGCAAGTGTCACAGAAAAGTGAAAGTCACTCAGTCGTTTTCAATTCTTTGCAACCCCATGAACTGTAGCCTGCCAGGCTCCTCTGTCCATGGAATTCTCCAGGCAAGAACAGGAGTGGATTGCCATTCCCTTCTCCAGGGGATCTTCCCAACTCAGGGATCAAACCTGGGCCTCTTGCACTGCAGGCAGATTCTTTACCATCTGAGCCACCAGGGAAGCCTTCTAAAAGGAATTCCTAACTCCAGAGGTAAAGGCCGTTGTACTGGCCACTCGACTGTCTTCAGTGTGACCCACAGGCATGGGTGCAGGGGGTGGAGAAAATCTGAGAAGCCACAGGAACTGGGGCTGCAGAAGTATATAGCCTATCCATGGGTTATGGAAAGGAAAATATTGATACACCAGAGCCAGCTGTTGTATACTCAGCAAAATTGCAGGATTTTGAGAGTCAGTTGTTAAACAACTGGTACCTTAAAACTGGCTGTGGTAAGAGTATTTACATCATGCAAATCAGCAAACACAACAAATCAGATTCCTCCCATCCCATGCAGAAGAGCCGCTTCACCAGAACACGGCTGCGAGCCTGACCATTTGTGAACAGGCAAGAGTAAGTTTTTAGAAAAAGCTTCAAGCTGACTATGACCTTGACAGGACTTATTATACAAAGCACCAACCTCTGCCAAAAGCAACCCCTATGATTCTCAGACCAAAGGTTGGAAATTACCTGTAGCTGAGAATCCTGCTCACTTCTGGGTTCTTGTTTCCTATTATCTATCCACCTGAAATCACTTAAGAGTCACAGCAATAGGCACACACGTATAATCTGAATGTTGAATTTATAAACTTCTTTTATTATGAACCCACAGAGCACTGCATATGAATTAGATCAGCCGTGGATCCTACCGGTGATGCTGTTAAGTCACTTCCAGTCATGTCCTGCGACCCCATGGACTGTAGCCCACCAGGCTCCTCTATCCATGGGATTCTCCAGGCAAGAATACTGGAGTGGGTTGCCATGCCCTCCTCCAGGGCATCTTCCCGACCCAGGGCTCGAACTCTCATCTCTAACAGTCTCCTGCATTGGCAGGTGGGTTCTTTACAACTAGCACCACCTGGGAAGCCTTGTGGTTCCCATTAGTGGTCCCCCAACTCGAAACAAGCAGAACCACAGTAACTATAGGTGGCCTGAGTCTCCTCACATGCCACTTTCTTCTTGGACATTTGTTGCCGTTATTTGCTCTCCTCTGTAATTAATGTTTCTCTGGCTGGCATCCCTGGCATTCAATACTGTTGTACTCTGATCACACCAGAATCCAGCTATGATCTCTTCCCTGAGCTCCAGACTCACATCCAACTCTCTCCTTGACATCTCCACTAGGAAGCCCAATGGTGTCCCAAACCTTGGGTCACTTCTCCGCTCTGGTGGCTTCGCATCTCATGCCAAGGAGAAATCCCCAAAATGGTCTGATCTATCTGCCCAGCCAATCACTTTCCTGTTCTCCTCTCTCCCTGCTCTCCCCACTGCCATGCTGGTCTCTTTGCTGTTTCTGAAGCATGGCAGACAGGCTCAACCTTAGGAGAACTTGCTATTCCATCTGCCTGGAAAGTTCTTTCATGAGATGTCCACATGACTCTCTCCCTCACTTCCTCATGTCTTCACCAAAGGCCCCATGTTAAACAAGCCTCCTAATTTTATACCCTTCACACTCCCTATCCCCTCACCAATCCCTACTTCCCATCACTTCTCAATACACTATGTCTTACTGATTTGCCTGCTGCTGTATTTTCTCTCCCAGTTGAAGAAGGAAATGGCAATCCACTCCAGCACTCTTGCCTGGAAAATCCCATGGACAGAGGAGCCTGATAGGCTACAGTCCATGGGGTCACAAAGAGTCGGACACGACTGGGCGACTTCACTCACTCACTCACTTTCTCCCACTAGAATGTAAGCTCCCTGAGGGCAAGGCTTTTAGTCCAGTTTGTTCAGTGTTGTATTCCTAAGACAGGGCTCAGCACATGGCAGGGGCTCAGTAGACACTTGCTGAATAAATAAATGAAAATCTGGGCCTCTCTCTTCAAACCTGCTCCTCTCCCAATCTCCACTCTACCAATGGGCCCTCACCATTTCACTCCATATTTAAGGGTAAAACCCTGAGCCACCCTCATCTTCCACATCCAACCGACTGATAAGTGCTAACAGCTTGACCCTCAAAAAACATTTTGAGTCTAACAATTTGCCCCCACTTCTTTGCAAACATCATAGGGTAAACTATCCCCAGCTGGACAACGGTGATCACTTTCTACCCGGGCTTCCCTCTTCCCATAGTCTTCACACCCACCCCTTCACACACACACACTTTGCCAGTGTGATCTTTAAAACACATCCAACAGAACACCTGGCTCCTCTACTGAGAACTTCCAAAGGCTTCTCACCACATTTAAAACACAATCCATTCTACCCGACCTGGCCACTGCTGACTTTTCCAGACTCATCTCTGACCCTCTCAATTATTCTCCTTCCTTCAACAGCAAGTCCTAAGGGCCTGCCCAGGGATGGAGCTGTTCATGGTGTTTGGGACACATCGTGGTTGGAAAAATACTTATGCTCTTGTGGAACTTCTGTTCCACTGATGGGAAATAAAAAGCAAGCAACAAGCATGATAAGGCTTCCCTGGTGGCTCAGAGGTTAAAGTGTCTGCCTGCAATGCAGGAGACCCGGGTTCGTTCCCTGGGTTGGGAAGATCCCCTGGAGAAGGAAATGGCAGCCCACTCCAGTACTCTTGCCTGGAGAATCTCATGGAGGGAGGAGCCTGGTAGGCTACAGTCCATGGGGTCGCAAAGAGTCGGACATGAC
This sequence comes from Oreotragus oreotragus, assembly GCA_006410675.1. Classification (NCBI taxonomy): domain Eukaryota; kingdom Metazoa; phylum Chordata; class Mammalia; order Artiodactyla; family Bovidae; genus Oreotragus; species Oreotragus oreotragus. The sequence goes on along the minus strand of SJYX01018235.1, from coordinate 375,621 downwards.
TGAGCAACTACACTTCCCTGATAGCTCAGTTGGTAAAGAATCCACCTGCAATGCAGGAGACTCTGGTTCGATTCTGGGTCGGAAAGATCTGCTGGAGAAGGGATAGGCTACCCACTCCAGTATTTTTGGACTCCCCTTGTGGCTCAGCTGGTCAAGAATCTGCCTGGAATTCAGGAGAACTGGGTTCGATCCCTGAATTGGGACAATCCCCTGGAGAAAGGAAAGGCTTCCCACTCCAGTATTTTGGCCTGGAGAATTTCACAGAATGTGTAGTCCATGGGATCGCAAATAATCAGACATGACTGAGTGACTTTCACTTTCGTATAATAAGGTGGGCCTTCCCTGGTGGTTCAGATGGTAAAGAATCTGCCTGCAATGCAGGAGACCCAGGTTTGAACCCTGGGTTAGGAAGATCCCCTGGAGAAGGGAATGACTACCCATTCCAGCATTCTTGCCTGGAGAATCCCATGGACAAAGGGTCCTGGCAGGCGTGTGGCAAAGAGTCAGCCACAATTGAGCAACTAAACACACACACAAATAAGAAGGTGATGAATGGGAATTCCCTGGTGGTCCTGCAGTTGGGACTCTGCACTTCCTCTTCAAGGGCATGGGTTCTATCCCTGGTCAGGGAACTAAGATCCTGCACGCTGTAGAGTGAGGCAAAAAAAAAGAAGAAGGTGGTGAGTGCTATGGAAAGTAAAGAGACATTAGAGAGGATTTAGAAGGGTTGTGTTTGGCCCAGCAGGAACTGGCTGCAGTGTTAGGCAGGTCTTCACTGATGGGACAGGACCTAAACAAAGATGAGGAAGACAAACCACCCTGGTCATCTTGTGGTTCCAGCAGGAGCAGGAGGTGGGTTTGTATTGCGTCAACTCAGTTGAGCTGAATGTCTATATTAGAAGAGCAGAGTTGCATGCAGAGTTCCAGGTTAGCATGGCGCACAGTCGTGAGTGTGGTTTGGAGGCAGCAGTATTTTTTGCTAGGAAAGTAGGCTGCCAGGCACAGGTGCAGCTCACTGCAGAGGATGCTTCTCTGCTGGCTCTGCTTTGTTCGCCAGCGGCTGAGCCCTAGTTCCTTCAGTTCCCACGGGGTCTCTTCCTTCAGCAACTCCAGCTCCTGGCCAGGGGGACACCTAGCTCTGTGACCAAGGGCACTGAGGATGGAGGCTCAAAGGCATCGAGAGGCCAGTCAGATTCCAACCCATCCTTGCACTCCCTGCTGGTCCTTGCTTCCCTCTCATCACATCACACCATTCCCAACTGCCTGCCTCACTGACTTTAGGATGGATCACAGGGTACAGGAGCAACAACCTCACACCAGCTAGTTACTGGCTACCAGGGTTCTGTGAGGCTAAATCCCTGAATAACAAGTGAATGAACTAAAGATGTTTTTATAGGATTTATTACAAGGATAATACATTTTATTATGCTTATTATTTATACACAATGGCTGGCTCCTTATCTTTTAATCTATGCTCTTATGTCACCACCTTATACAAATCTTACCTAAGTATCTAAGACAGAAGTTTCTGTACTCACTCCATATCCCCTCACCTGTTCTTTTATGGCATATATAACTCTGGACTTTTTCTTAGAAATTTGATTACTTACTTACCAGGACTCACCCTATTCATCACTCTGTCTCCAGTGCCTAGAACCCAGACTGCACGTGGTAGGAATTTTTAAAAAAATGATTGAGTAAATGTGTCTGATGTCTTTTATTTTTGGTGTCTGTCAACAAATTTCTGAATACCAAATTAAGCTATAATGGTTTCACTTACAGGAGTCTGGGGGCTTCCCAGGTGGTGCTAGTGGTAAAGAACTTGACTGCCAATGCAGGAGACAAAAGGGACCTGGGTTTGATCCCGGGGTCGGCAAGATCCCCTGGAGGAGGGCATAGCAACCAACTCCAGTATTCATGCCTGGAGAACCCCATGGACAGAGGAGCCTGGAAGACTATAGTCCATGGGGTCACAAAGAGTCAGACATGACTGAAGCAACTAAGCCTTCACACACATACTCAAACCTGAGGATTTGATACCTCTCTAGCAAGAAATTGAACTCAAAGTTTCTCCCTAGCAACAAAATACAGAATTAGAAGACTTTTTAAATTACAGTATACTAAAACAGGAAAATCTTTTAAAACAAATATCTATGTTTAGAATTGTAACCTCTAAAGCCAAAAGTACTTCTGAATCAAAACTTCTTTTGCCAGTTCTTCAATGGAATGCTATGCTGTGCTGTGCTTAGTTGCTCAGTCATATCCAACTCTTTGCGACCCCATGGGCTGTAGCCCTCCAGGCTCCTCTCTCCATGGGAATTCTCCAGGCAAGAACACTGGAGTGGGGTGCCATGCCCTCCTCCAGAGGATCTTCCAAACCCAGGGATCAAACCCAGATCTCTGGCATTGCAGGTGGATTCTTAACCATCTGAGCCACCAGGGAAACCCTTCAATGGAACAGTGGTCCTAATTTTTGGCAAGTAACTCATTTTAATTGTTATTAATTATTCTTTATAAGCATTAGACTGATGTTTACTTGTCTTACTTTTCTTTCCTTTAGAGTCTCTACTCTTAGCATCCCACCTGGCTGTAAATCTTCTGCACCAAAGCTCCATGTAAAAGAATTTGGTGCTTTCTTCCTGGGGTCAGTTGTGGCATAACTTCTCATTCCTTCTAAACATATCTGCAAGTTCATTCACGTGCTGAACCAATATGAATTGATCATCTCCTGTTTCTCAGAGGCTGTTTTAGTTTCAAGGTGACTGTCTTGGAGGAGTCCCTTCTTTTTCTGACCTAGAAATGTTGTGCCATTGACCTGCAGCAGCAACTGTTAGCCTGCCTTGTTTTCCCAAACATTCTCCCTGAAATCATTTGGGGTGTAACACTTCCTGCTGCTATTCCTACAATTCTCTGCAACTGATTCTTATTTGTCCTTGGCTAAGTGCTCTTCCTTCCCATTTTTGTTCCAGCCCTTTAAAGTCTGAGAGCATCAGAGGATGTCCTGTGCAGCCTCTGGTTTTACTAGCTCCCTTCCCTTTCCTTCTGAAAGAGGAGCACTTTCAATCGCAGATTTAGAGTGACATTTCTCAGGGTGTCCCAACCCTCTTGAGACGGGATTCATCAAAAAATCTCTGACCGTGATATCTGGGCTATCTCTCTTCTGACTTTTGGGAAATCTGCTAGGGTCTGAAGTCTGATTGTGTGTTTTTACTGCAAAACTTGCCCTGTCCTTGACACTCATGAGCTCAAAAATGGATTTTGAACCAGGCAGTCAAAAATTTGAATCCTGGGTCTACCCCTTATTGGCAATATCACCTAACCAAGTCATGGCATTTGCCTGAACCAAAGTTTCCTAATCTGGACAAAAGATGACTAGTGTAAGGGCTATGCCCCATCCCGTGTGCTTTTCTTACATGTGCTGTTGACATCCCCTCATCTGGGCAGGCAAAAGAATACTATGCAACTTCCGAAACAAAGTCAAAACAGGCAACAGAGCCGCTGCCTGGCTCCCCCAGTCTCAGAACACATGCTTTTGGAATAGGGTTGCCAAATTTAGCAAGTCTAAATATACAGAATATCCACTTAAATTTGAATTTTGGAAAAATGAAAACTTTTTTTTTAGTGTAAGTATATCCCAAATACTACAAAGGACATATACTAAAAAGTTATTGACTGTTTCTATAAATTAAAAGTTTAAATGAGTCCTATACTTTATACGGGAACTCCACTTTGGAGCCCAGAGGCGCCATGTAAGAAGTTTGGCTGCCCAGAAGCTCCTAGCTCTCCCAGCCTCTTGGTGTTTGAGTGTTCCCAGTTCAGGCATCAGACACATGTACAAAGAAGCCTTCAGGATCATTCCTGCCACAGTTATAGTTTACCTGCAAACATGCAGAGACCCCAAAACAAAGCCCTAGATGAATCCAGCCAACCTTCAGAACAATAAGGGGTGATAATAATAGATGATTGTTATTGTTTAAAGCCACTAAATTTGGGGGTAATTTTCTATACAGAAATAAATAAATGCCAAGACGTAAAAGCAACCTAAATGTCCATCCATTGACAGAGGAATGGATAAAGACGATCTGGTACATCTATACAATGGGATATGACTAAGCCATTAGAAAGGACAAAATAATGCCATTTGCAGCAAAAATGGATGGACCTAGAGAGATTGTCATGCAGCACGAAGTCAGATCGAGAAAAACAAATATTATATCACTTATATGTGGAATCTATAATAAAGGTACAAATGAACTTATTTACAAAACAGAAATAGAGTCACAGTTGTAAAAAACAAGCTACCAGGGGGGAGTGGGGAGGGAGATAAATTGTAAGACTGGGATTGACACGTACACACTACTGCTTACTCTTGCCTTGGGTCCCATGGACGGAGAAGCCTGGTGGGCTGCAGTCCATGGGGTTGCTCAGAGTTGGACACGACTGAGCAGCTTCACTTTCACTTTTCACTTTCATGCATTGGAGAAGGAAATGGCAACCCACTCCAGTGTTCTTGCCTGGAGAATCCCAGGGATGGGGCAGCCTGGTGGGCTGCCATCTAGGGGGTCGCACAGAGCTGGACATGACTGAAGTGACTTAGCAGCGGCAGCAGCAGCATATAAAATAGATAATAAGGACCTATTGTACAGCACAGGGAACTCAATACTAAGCAGAGATGTCACTTTGATTACAAAGGTTTGTATAATCAAAGCTATGGTTTTTCCAGTAGTCATGTATGGATGTGAGAGTTGGACCGTAAAGAAGGTGACCATAAAGAAGGCAGATAGCTAAAGAACTGATGCTTTTGAACTGTGGTACTGGAGAAGACTCTTAAGAGTCCCTTGGACTGAGGGAAATCAGACCAGTCAATCCTGAAGGGAATCAACCTTGAATATTCATTGGAAAGACTGATGCTGAAGCTCTAATACTTTGGCCAACATGATGCAAAGAACTGACTCTTTGGAAAAAAACCCTGATGCTGGGAAAGACTGAAGGCAAAAGGAGAAGAGGGCAGCAAAGTTTGAGATGGTTAGAGAGCATCACCGAGTCAATGGACATGAATTTGTGCAAACTCCAGGAGATAATGAAGGGCAGAGAAGCCTGGCGTACTGCAGTCCATGGGGGTCACAAAAAATCAGACACAACTTAGCAACTAAACAACAAAACTTGCCTCTATGGGAAAAGAATCCAAAAGAGCATGGATGTATATATGTGTGTAACTGATTCACATTACTATACACCTGAAACTAATGCAACATCATAAATGAACTGTATTCCAATAAAATTTTTTTAAACTTTTTTAAAAACAGTAAATACAGTAAAAACTTTTTTCACTGTATCCTCCTCCCCCCCTTTTTTTTTTTTACAAGAGAGCAGCAGATGTTTCATGTGAGGTCAGATGCTGCTAGAGACCAGTTTTTCCACAAGACAGTTCCCTTGTGGGAGTTCTGGTCACTAGGTAGATAGCATTCCTCAAACCACCCTGGAAGCTGGGTGCGGCCTGTGACTGAGGTCTAGCCAACAGAATGCGAGTGGATGATAAGTGTCACACCCAAGCTTGCCCTCCTCCAACAACACCCCACCATGCATGTTATCATATGTTCTCCACCCTTCCACTGGCTTGATGCAGATAATCATGACAACCTTGGAAGCAATATGTCGTATATATCATACAACAGATGGAGACTGGGTCCCTGAATCACCGCCTGGAGGAGAATTACCAGCCAATCTGGAACATTTGCTTTGGACTTTATGTAAATAAGAAATTCGCTTTTATTGCACTGAGTAATTATACACTTGGGGGGTTGTTTATCATAGCAGCTAGCATAACTGTAAGGAAATACAATGCAAATCTCAAATATTTTAGGTTACGCACAGTCTGTTTTGCAGACAGGCACACCAAGGGATCAATGCCGACTGTAAGAAGCTGACTGGGGCTTATGTGTCACTATGAACACAGACGGTTTTATAAACATGGCTTGAAGAATAGTCCTTTCAGGTTCTCCTGGCTCAGCCCAACTAAAGCCACTGCTGATGCAACAAACCCTTCTCTTAATGCACTGCTGCTGCACATTATATAACTAGTATTAACAAAAACATCATGGTTTTAATATTTTCACTGTAGTCTAAACCTGAATAAGGAAATCACTTAATACCCTTTGACTTTGTCAAAACACAATTTTCTGGACACAACCATTCAAACATTCTTTAATGTCCAAGAGAATCATCACCCTACGCGTGTACGCTCATCTCTGGACCTAAGATTAGGGGACCAACCACCCCAGTTTACCTGAGACAGAGGGAATTCCTGGTATCTGGGAATTTCAGTTTTAAAATCAGGACAGTCTCAGACTAACTGAGAAGAGTTGATAATCCTACAGGATACTATTTTGCTAGAAGCAAGTCTAAACATATGACTGGAAATCCAGAATAGAAGAACAAAGAAAAGGGACTTTTCCCCTTCCTCCAGAAGGGCATACTCTCAACTGAGGAAAAGATGTTTTCCTTTAAGGCACCACTGACTGGGAAAATTCCAGAGACTCTGACTCATCCAATGGTCATGCCCATGCCCTCAAAAAAGGCCAAGGGCCAATGCTGAAATTAGGTCATTTGGGAATAACGTGTCCTCGACTTACCTTGTGTTCTTTCTTACACAGCAGGGTAGGCAGCTGACACTTAAATGCTGCGAGAACAGTCCTGAAGCAGAATGATAACACCGAGGGGGGGTGGGTGCTGATGGCAGCAAGGGCCTGGGAGCGGGAGGCGGACGCGCAGCGCTCAGGGGTGCAACACAACTCATCTGCTCCCCTGCCCTGGGGGTTCCCGCCTTCTGCTGACTCACAAACTCTCGAGGCACGGTTCCCGGGATGTTGGGCTGGTTCCCGTCGCACGGCGCTGCTCACCTCCCCTCCAGGATCTTGAGACGTGTCTCTTTGACATGGCCTTACAGGAGTGGACGAAGCTAGCTCTCACCTGACTGCAGGTCAGGCCACGTGAGAGCAGCAGTGTTTCCCGCTTCTGTCTTTCCCAGGCCACTGCCGCCATTTTGGTTCCATCCCGTACTTCCTATGCTGTTCTTTACCATGGATTTTCCTTGATATGGCCTCCCTTTTTAAACTCAATTCTATCTTCAAAGGAAATCGCATATCACCAACATAAATGGCAATACTTTGGCCACCTGATGCGAAGAACTGACTCATTGGAAAAGACCCTGATACTGGGAAAGGTTGAAGGGAGGAGGAGAAGGAGACAACAGAGGATGAGATGGTTGGATGGCATCTTCAGCTCAACGGACGTGAATTTGAGCAAGCTCAGAAGTTGGTGATGGACAGGGAAGTCTGGTGTGCTGTAGTCCCCATGGGGTCACAAAGAGTTGGACATGACTGAGAGACTAAACTGAACTGAACTGAACATAAATGGAAAACTGATATCCCTTGACATAACTATAACATAAAAAATTAAGCACAATGAAAGCAAAGCAGTGTGGTTCAATTCCTACTTGATGTAATTTCTGATGGACAGCTCCAGGTCTCAAGCCTGCTCTCTCTGGATTCAAAAAGGACATCAACAGAAGTTAGAGAAGTACTTTAGATGGACTGGCACCACACTGAGGCTTTCTTCTTGGTTAACAGGAAGAGAATCCCTTTTAGTGAATAATTACCCTCACATCTCTAATCTTAAAGGAAACCTCCCTGCTTATCCACCTCCAGCTGTTATCCCATTTCACTGTTCTTTCTTGCATCTCAAATTCTCAAAGGAATCGTCCACCCACCCACTGGATCCACCTCCTTTTCATTCCTTAACCCACCATAATCCAACTCTAACTTTCATCTCCCTGTCATCACACTAAAATTGCATGAGTCAAGACCTCCACCTTCTTACTCTGTCTCTCCCTCCCAAGGCATTCTTCTTGGTTTCCATGACACCCACATTCTTGGCTTGCCTTCTGCTCTGTGTCTGCTTCTTCTGAGTCTTCTTTGCAAGACCTTCTTCTATCCAACCTCTCACTGTCTGCCAGGGCCTGGCTTCCATCTCTCCTCTCCTCCCTCCACACGCTCTCCCAAGGGGGCCGTCATAATCCCACAGCTGTATCATTCACAGGCTCTAAATGCCTGAAATTGTCTCTCAGGCCTGATTCACACCTTTGTCCTCTCCCTGGCATCCACAGATGCTCATTTGCAACCTCCATTTGGATGTCTTACAAGCATCTTCAACCTTATATATCCAAAATGAACTTGTGATTCCTCCCGTTCCCTAGCCTTTCTCGTTTCAAAGGGCCCCACCATCTATTCCATGGCCTGAACTAGAAATCTGGAGGTAATTCTTGATTCTCTCTCTCCCTTTCTCACCTCTCTCAGTTCCAGGCCTATGGCTACTCCCCAGATATGTCCTCCATCCATCCTCTTCTCCCCATCGGCACTGTTACCTTCCTAATCCAAGCCACCATAATCTCTTTTCCGGCTTATTGCAATGGCTCTTCACTTCCAATACTCCAGAGGCATCTTTAAATACACATCACTTCCTCCTTTGAAATCCATCTGTGGCTTCCGACTAAACACAGAATGAAACTCAGACTCTTACTATTAAACCTACAGAACCCTACTAGACCCACCTCCGCCCACCTCTCCAATCCTATCGTATATCTTTCTCTGGATTTCTCTCCTACTACCTTGAAACTCCCACGGAACAACTTTGAATGAATGAATGGATGGATGGATGGGTGAATAAAATGCCCAAGACTCAGAGAAAAGTAAAGTTTTAATACAAGGTTTTCAGATTTAAAGTCATTAGAAGAATTAAGGCCTTTTCAAAGAAATACATATAAAAATAAGAGTATAATCCCAGAATTCATTAAAAGTATTTGTTTAAAGTTTCCTCAAAGGTGCTTGGGTGACACACACACTCATTTCTGAAAATTGCAGAACTCCTTATTTGAAAAAGTATTCACACTGCCCTACCTAAGGAGAAAATTCACACCTATCTTCAATTTGTATACACACACACACAAACACAAACACCTGAAAACATTGCCAATATTCTTAGGAAGGAAAAATGAGAGGGATTTATGCCCATAAAGAGAAAGCTCTTTCTCATAAGTTAGAAGGTAATCATGTATCGCATCTTTTGGGCATAGGCATGGTGAACAGATGGTCCAAGACCTTATTTCAGACCACCACAAACTTACTCTGATTTTTCAAAAGCAGCTCAATATTTCAGTGCCTCTAACTCTGTATCTCCTTCTCTCAGACTGTTATTACAATTAGCAAGATAATTTCCAAGATGTATTTTGTTATTTCGAAGAGAGGTATCACATATGTAAATCCAAATCTATACTAAAGTAGAGAAAACTTCAGTACTGCATTCATTTGGAGCAATGAGAGATTTGCATGTCCTAGGAGTGTCTGGATCAATTGCTTTAATAAGGTGAACCATGGATATAGTGAGATTCTAAAAGTTATCTGTTTGAGTTATAAAAAAATATATGCTGGATCAAATATTTCAGAAAATATAATGTCATAATGGTGGGTTACTATAACTCAAAAGATTAAATATAGAGTTAGCATATGACCTAGCAGTTTTCCCTCCTAGGTGCATACCAAGAGAACTGAAAATAAATCTTCAAAGATTTGTATGCCAATGTCCATAGCAGCATTGTTCATAATAGTCAAAAAGTGGAAACATGTCAAAAGGCACACATGTCCACCAACTAACAAATGGATAAATAAAATCTGATATATTCGTATAATGGAATATTTTGGCATAAAAAGAAATGAAATACTGATACATGCTATAACATGGATGATACTTGAAAACATTATGCCAAGTGCAAGAAGCCAGTAACAAAGGATCACATGATGTATCATTCCTATTTATATAAAACATACAAAATAAGTAAATCTATAAACATGGAAATAGACTGGTGTCTGCCTAAGGCTGAAGTTGTTGAGGGTGGGGGAAATTAAGGACTGATGGCTAAGGGATAAAGTGTTTCTTTTGGGAGTGATGAAAATATTCTATAATTGACTGTGGTGATGGTTACATAACTGAATATGCTAAAAGACAAATGCGAATTGTGAATGTGAGTCACTCAGTCATGTCCTACTCTGCGTGATCCCATGGACTGTCCATGGAATTCTCTAGGACAGAATACTGGAGTGGGTAGCCTTTCCTTTCTACAGGGGATCTTCCCAGCCCAGGGATAGAACCCAGGTCTCCAACCCAGGGATCAAACCCAGGTCTCCCGCGTTGCAGGCAGGTTCTTTACCAGTTGAGCCACAAGGGAAGCCCATAGAATAAAAACTAATTCAAAAAGCCATTGGATAGCACACTTTGGATGAATCAGATGCTATGTGAATTATATCTCAATAGTTATTAAAAGCAAAAATCATATGCTATTTTCCCTAAATCATTTCTTCATCCTATTTTTAGAGGAGTATTCAGCATGTTAAGTTAGACTCAATAAATCAATACTGTCTCATTAAATGCTGTCATCTATTTAGACATTTTTAATAGCATGAAAATCAGTTAACAAAAGCTGACTAAACAGCTGATGCTTATAACCTGACAGATTACACTCCAGAGACTTTTATTCATGTGTTCATTTGTAAATACCTTCATTGGCCAGCCTCTGGGATGGGCTTTTTAATATCGGACAAGGAGTTTGCCATTGCAAAGCGAGACATTTTCTGAGACTCTTCCCTGGTTGTGCCCTTCAGAAGACGGAGCGCCACTTGTTACAGGAATTTCACAGCCTTTCCCCACTGCATATCCTTTTAAGTTTTTTAACATCTAGATTTATTCTTCACTATGGATAAAAATGCCACTTCAATTAAAAATAATGTTCTCATTATGGTGGCGTTCAATCACCATAGAAAGTGGTCTTGCTCTTGAACTTGCCTCTTGTCACCCTGTCAGCTATGGCTCTAAGATCCCTGGGTATGGTATGAACTTGACCTTGAGACAATGACAGCCGCAGCATGCTGTTAGCTTAATGTCATGCCAGAGTTGTGACCGACAATAGCCATAATTGTGTCCAAACAGTCTTAATATTCAACAACGTCAAACAAGCTTCTCAAGGGTGCATTGTGCTGGTGTAACTGAATTTGATGACTTTGGCTGCTCTTTTTAGCAAGTGTTCTAGATTAGTTTTTATTATAAGGTTTTGCTCTTTTAAGTGTAGGAGTATCTTCTATGATCTCCCAGAGTCTCTGTTTTCAAAGTAGATAATCATTTTAATGGCCAGATTGCTTCCATTTTGGCTAAGGAAAATGATTTGTTTTCAAAGGCTTCAAAGAATATGGTGCTTTTGCCTAGACATGGTGGCTTTTTAAAAGGATGCCAAAGAATATACTGCTGCTATTATTTTAAAATAAAACAAAACAAAACCACAATGTTCCTTAAAGGGTGTATTTCACTTCATGGTTATAGATTTCATTAACTTTGAGTAAACTTATTATCATTACACAATCCCACATTGACCCATGTAGTAAAAAAGGCACACATCTCACTAACTGTTTTAGATATTCCAAAAGAGAAGATGCTTAAGCCAGTGTCAAGGCTTACAGGACTTATGAAACACAAAAGTATTAATTCCCACAGAAACATAAATACTGGGCTCATCAAAAATGCCAATAATAATTGGTATAAAATGCCCCTTAGATTAAATTGCTGATTTAATTTTCCTTTCCTTAATTGTAATAAAGTCTATGATGCTAACACCAGGAAGTATGTCATTAGCTTTGTTTTGTTTGTAGTTTACTTATTCCATAAATAGCCAGCTGGGAACATATTTTATTGGGGAAGAAGAGTAATCTATTCCTTTCCGCAAAACTCAAATCAAGATGAATTCGAAGTTCCCCCAAATAATTGTTCGGTAGGTTATAAACAAGCACTGGAATTCCAAGCATGAATCGCTCATCTCTCTGAGTAAGCAAGCAGGAACTCAAGAGCCCTGGAGAACGGGGTCCACCGGGAACCCTGGAGCAGAAGGTGGGGCGGGGGGGCTGTGTAGCTTTAGGGGCCATGCAGCAGAAAGTAGTGAAAGCTTCAGAAACAGAAAAAGTGTCCACAGGACAGTGAGTGATTAAACTCAGTCACAGATTCTAACGAATAAGCCGATGGCCTTGTTTCCACCTCCAATCATTGACAAGCAAAACAAATGATGCACTGAGCTGAGGTTTCCAGGAGGAATACTGGGTAAGAAACCATTGCTGGTCAATGCTCTTAATCCACACAACAGCTGCAGACCCAAGCCAGAGTTCCAAGGCCAAGGGTCAATGGCCTGAGGGACTTCAAGACTGTCCTGAGAGTACTGTGTTGGACTCCTCCTGTGCACTAAATGAGCCCATCTCATTTTCTTTTAAAAAAAGAAAAACTAGCAAAGTTTAATTTTCCTAATACTGGTGTCGTTTAGTCACTAAGTCATGTCCGGCTCTTTTGCAACCCCATGGACTGTAGCCGGCCAGGCTCCTCTGTCCATGGTATTTCCCAGGCAAGAATACTGGAGTGGATTGCCATTCCCTTTTCCAGGCGATCTTCCAGACTCAGGGATGAACATGAGTCTCCTGCTTGCCAGCTAGATTGTTTACCACTGCACCACCTGGGAAGCCCTAAAAAATAAGTTAAATTAGGCCTTATAGAAAACCAAACTCAGAAAAGTATAAGGAAAAAAAAAATCTATAGTCTTTCTGCCCTGATCACTTTTAACATTTCAGTGTTTTTCTTTAAAGTGGTTTTCTATACAGATATGGTCATAGGTTATAACAAAACACCATGATGACTATCGAGCTTTATATCCCGCTTTCTCACTTAGTATTATCCTGTGAGCATTTTCTCACATCACTCAACGGCCTTAGAAATGTGATTCTTTTTTTAATGACTGCACATTGTTCTATCATATGGACACACAAGAACCAACCATTTCCCTACCTTAGACATTTAGATTGCTTTCAACTTTTCATTATTATCAATCACTCCACGATGAACACTCCTCCTAACTTATTTTTAACAGCCTAGGGAGAATCTCTGTGTTCTGTGCAGGTAGAATTACTAACATGATAAGAAAAAAAATGACACCACATAGCTTGGAAGAAGTTTCAAAGATGGTCCATTAGAGACAATGAGATGCGTGCTCCTGATGGAGCAGTTCCACAAAACTTGCACAAAATCAGACCTCAGTTGCTCTCCATTTTAGGACTTAAGACTCCAGCTGCTCTTGAAAAGCACTTTGGTCTGCAACACAGGTCAGTCAGCAATGACCCCCCTCCTATCAGGTGGCGAAGTCTCACCGCAGCAGCAAGAACTTTCTGATGAGGGAAAACCAGGTAGCACTTGCCAAATGCCCAGTGGCCACGACAAAATGACGAAGGAGGGAAAGGAGACTGCTCCCCACTGCCCTTCACCTATTTACTCATTTGTCTGTTTTTACTGTGGCAAAACATGGAGGACTTCCCTGATAGCTCAGTTGGTAAAGAATCCACCTGCAATGCAGGAGATCCCGGTTCAATTCCTGGGTCAGGAATCCCCTGGAGAAGGGATAGGCTACTCATGCCGGTATTCTTGGGCTTCCCTTGTGGCTCAGCTGGTAAAGAATCTGCCCGCAATGCAGGAGACCTGGGTTCAATCCCTGAGCTGGGAAGATCCTCTGGAGAAGGGAAAGGCCACCCATTCCAGTATTCTGGCCTAGAGAATTCCATGGGTTCATGGGGTTGCAAAGCATCGGACATGACTGAGCGACTTTCACTTTCACATTAAAAATTTACCATTTAAATTTTACCATTAAATCAGATTAAAATTTACCATTTAATCAGTTTTAATTCCAGGAGCATTAAGTACATTCACGTTGTCATGCAACCATCATCATGATCCTCTTATAGAACAATTTCATCTTGCAAAACTTAAACCTGCCCTCATTAAACAGTAGCTTCCTATTTCCCTCTCCTCCAAGCCTTGGGCACCTGCCCTAGGCTCCTCATATCAATGGAATCAGACAGTACTTTTCCTTTGATGTCTGGCTTCTTTCACTTGACATAAGGTTTTCAAGGCTCAACTGTGTTGTCAGAATCTTATTCCACTGAATGGATAGATTGCATTTTGTTGATTTACCCCAGAATGCTGATGGACATCTAGATTGTTTTTACCTTTTGAGGATTATAAACAGTGCTGTAATGATTCACATAATTGAATGTTTGTGTGTGAGTGCCTGCTTGAGACTCTGCTTTTGATTCTTTTGAGTACATAACTTGGAATGGAATTTCTGGATCGTATTGGTAATTCTATACTGACTTTTTCAGGAACCACCAAACTGTTTTCCACCACAACGCACCATTTCATATTCCTACCAACAACACACAAGGGTTCCCATTTCTTCATATCTTCATCAACACTTGTTATTTTCCTTCTGTTTTTTTTTTTTTTTTCCAGTAGCCACTCTAATGGATGTAACATGGGTTTCATGTACATTTCCCTAATGAGTAGTGACATCGAGCATCTTTTCCTGTGCTCATTGGTTTTGGAGAAATGCCTATTCAAGTCTTTTGCCTATTTTTGAAAAGAGTTGCTAAAGGAATCTGCAAAAAGCTGAGACAGGCAGACACTCAGCATCAGAGTGCTTTCCACACAGAGCATTTGATGGCAAGGAACAGAGGCAGCTTCCTCAAAAGTCACCATTTAGAAGGGAGTTATTATGAGGCAAAGGGGACCCCTCTTGGGATCCTGGTACAGGACGTTCAGTGGACCTCCGGGGCTGGGAAAGGCATCAGACAACTACCCTGTTCCTCTGTCTCTCTGGGGATGGTGCAGTCCTGTCTCTGCCTCTCGCTGCTCATCCGCTTGTCCCTGTGTGAGGCACTTACCCTCTGCTTCCCACCCCCAGCCTACGTGGCTGACTTCCCAGGATCCACGCCCAAGCTTCATCTTCACATGACCTTAGAGCTCCAGGGGCCCCCAGTCGACTCCAACTTCTCTATCCCCTCATTCAGCATTTCTCCTCTGGGCTCAGGAGCCCCTGTGGCCCACTCAGCTTTGGCAAACACTGTCAACTCAGCTCCTGCTTTCATGGAGGACTGTGGATGGAAAGCAACTCCAAGGAAGGGCATCTGGGGGTTGCAGCAATGGCCACACTTAGTACCCAGAGAAAAGTTTCAAAGATTTTCAACAACTCGTATCACATCATTTATTATGCCTGTTTCTTAATCACTCAAAGAGTTTTCTACACTTGATATTATTTGCCTTCAGCCTGATATACAGGCCTTTCAGGGAACGCAGCTGTAATATTCCAAAGGCACACTTCAGGGTTGGTGTGGCAGCAGCACGTCCAATGCTGAGAACAATTAATAAGCCCGTGACGGCATTTCAGTTCCAGAGGCTGAAGATTGATTTCAGCAAGGCAAACTTGTTCCGTCCAGAATATTTCTATATGAATGTGCCGTCAGGTGATCTCCCTGGTGTTAAATGCAAGCTATATTCTTTCTCCATCTTTTCATTTGTTTCAAAAGGGGAAGAAGGCAACCGTGTTACTTGAGAGTAGTTAGAACATGCAGAATTCAAACAGGGCAGCCTGTGGGAGCAGCTCCAAAGTCAGCCCAGGTGGGACCCAAATACCCTGGTGAAACAGGAGGTCTTAACATTACTTACAGTTTACCACCGACTAGTAGCAGCTAGTAAGAGATGAGGCCTTATAATTAGGGCAAGATCCTATTACAGATGACTCCATCTGTTTGAAATGTAAACCAAAGGTAAGTTGTGAGTGTTCTCATTGCTTGTTCCAGCCCCTCCATCTTTGGATGGAGCCTCTGCTTAAAGGCTGTCCTTATTAGTCCCCGTGAAAGCAGGCATTTCCCAAAGGAGTGCTGTGTGCTCAGTCATTCAGATTCAGTCTTGTCTGACTCTTTGTAACCCCCTGGACTGGGGCCCACCAGGCTCCTTCCTCCGTGGTACCTTCCTGGCAAGAATGCTAGAGTAGGTTGCCACTTTCTTTTCCAGGGGATCTTCCTGATCCAGCGATGGAACCCGTGTATCCTGCATTGGGTAGGCAGGTTCTTTACCACTGAGCCACTAGGGACGCCCCTTCCCAAAGGAAAGGATAGTCCTATCTTTCTTTGTTAGATGATGACAGATCCAATCAAAACCCTTTCCCCATTAGATAGCACCTTAGGAGGGAGACCTTGTAAAGGATAAAATGGGGGAGGTGGACAATCAGAGGATGAGAGAAATGCAAGACAATACGTCTTGGTAGGTAGCCTTGGAGGACATTTCCCTGGGATCAGAGGCCGGGGGGAGTAAGGTGGGATGGCATACTGTATTTTTTATTAGCATGTGTTTAAAAAATGTAATAGACTTTATTTTTTTAGAGCAGCTTCAGGTTGGTGGGAAAATGGAGCAGACAGCTCAATATCATGAATCAGCAAAGAAATGCAAGTCAAAACCACAGTGAGATATCACCTCACACCCATCAGGATGGCTGCTATCAAAAAATAAAAAAATAACAATTGTTGGCAAGAATGTTGAGAAACAGGAACACTTGTGCACTATTGGTAGGATTTCAAAATGGTGTAGCTGCTATGGAAAATAGTATGAAATCCCTCAAAAAATTAAAAATAGAACCACCACATGATCCAGCAATTCTGTTTATGGGTATATACCCAAAAGGATTGAAATCAAGGTCTCAAAAAGATATTTTCATACCTAAGTTCATAGCAGCATTATGCACAATAGCCAAGATGTGGAAGCAACCCAAATATCCATCAACAGATAAACAAAGTGTGGCATGTACATACAATGGAATATTATACAGCCTTAAAAAGGAAGGAAACCCTGTCACAGGCTACAACATGGGTGAACCCTAAGGACATTATTATATGTGCAATAAGTTAGTCACAAAAAGACTAGTACTGTATGATTCCACTTACATGAGGTAACTAAGGTAGACATTCATAGAAATAGAAAGTAAAATGGAGATTACTAGAGGCTAGGGAAGAGGAAAAGGGGGATTATTATTTAGTAGGCATAAAATTACAGATATGCAAGATGAGAAAGTCCTGGAACTGTTTCAGAGCAATTTGAATATACTTACCACCACTGAACTCTAATATACTTAAAACTGGTTAAGACAATATATTTTTATTCCGCATACATGTGTTAATATATAGGAGTCTATTGTGTAGCACAGAGAGCTCAGCTTGGTGCTCTGTGATGATCTAGATGGATAGGATGGCGTTGAAGAGGGATGTTCAAGAGGGAGGGGATAAGTGTACACATAGAGCTGATTCGCTTTGTTGTACAGCAGAAACACAACATTGAAAAGCAATTATTTTCCAATGGGCTTCCCTTGTGGCTCAGCTGGTAAAGAATCTGCCCGCAATGCAGGAGACCTGGGTTCAATCCCTGAGCTGGGAAGATCCTCTGGAGAAGGGAAAGGCCACCCATTCCAGTATTCTGGCCTAGAGAATTCCATGGGTTCATGGGGTTGCAAAGCATCGGACATGACTGAGCGACTTTCACTTTCACATTAAAAATTTACCATTTAAATTTTACCATTAAATCAGATTAAAATTTACCATTTAATCAGTTTTAATTCCAGGAGCATTAAGTACATTCACGTTGTCATGCAACCATCATCATGATCCTCTTACAGAACAATTTCATCTTGCAAAACTTAAACCTGCCCTCATTAAACAGTAGCTTCCTATTTCCCTCTCCTCCAAGCCTTGGGCACCTGCCCTAGGCTCCTCATATCAATGGAATCAGACAGTACTTTTCCTTTGATGTCTGGCTTCTTTCACTTGACATAAGGTTTTCAAGGCTCAACTGTGTTGTCAGAATCTTATTCCACTGAATGGATAGATTGCATTTTGTTGATTTACCCCAGAATGCTGATGGACATCTAGATTGTTTTTACCTTTTGAGGATTATAAACAGTGCTGTAATGATTCACATAATTGAATGTTTGTGTGTGAGTGCCTGCTTGAGACTCTGCTTTTGATTCTTTTGAGTACATAACTTGGAATGGAATTTCTGGATCGTATTGGTAATTCTATACTGACTTTTTCAGGAACCACCAAACTGTTTTCCACCACAACGCACCATTTCATATTCCTACCAACAACACACAAGGGTTCCCATTTCTTCATATCTTCATCAACACTTGTTATTTTCCTTCTGTTTTTTTTTTTTTTTTCCAGTAGCCACTCTAATGGATGTAACATGGGTTTCATGTACATTTCCCTAATGAGTAGTGACATCGAGCATCTTTTCCTGTGCTCATTGGTTTTGGAGAAATGCCTATTCAAGTCTTTTGCCTATTTTTGAAAAGAGTTGCTAAAGGAATCTGCAAAAAGCTGAGACAGGCAGACACTCAGCATCAGAGTGCTTTCCACACAGAGCATTTGATGGCAAGGAACAGAGGCAGCTTCCTCAAAAGTCACCATTTAGAAGGGAGTTATTATGAGGCAAAGGGGACCCCTCTTGGGATCCTGGTACAGGACGTTCAGTGGACCTCCGGGGCTGGGAAAGGCATCAGACAACTACCCTGTTCCTCTGTCTCTCTGGGGATGGTGCAGTCCTGTCTCTGCCTCTCGCTGCTCATCCGCTTGTCCCTGTGTGAGGCACTTACCCTCTGCTTCCCACCCCCAGCCTACGTGGCTGACTTCCCAGGATCCACGCCCAAGCTTCATCTTCACATGACCTTAGAGCTCCAGGGGCCCCCAGTCGACTCCAACTTCTCTATCCCCTCATTCAGCATTTCTCCTCTGGGCTCAGGAGCCCCTGTGGCCCACTCAGCTTTGGCAAACACTGTCAACTCAGCTCCTGCTTTCATGGAGGACTGTGGATGGAAAGCAACTCCAAGGAAGGGCATCTGGGGGTTGCAGCAATGGCCACACTTAGTACCCAGAGAAAAGTTTCAAAGATTTTCAACAACTCGTATCACATCATTTATTATGCCTGTTTCTTAATCACTCAAAGAGTTTTCTACACTTGATATTATTTGCCTTCAGCCTGATATACAGGCCTTTCAGGGAACGCAGCTGTAATATTCCAAAGGCACACTTCAGGGTTGGTGTGGCAGCAGCACGTCCAATGCTGAGAACAATTAATAAGCCCGTGACGGCATTTCAGTTCCAGAGGCTGAAGATTGATTTCAGCAAGGCAAACTTGTTCCGTCCAGAATATTTCTATATGAATGTGCCGTCAGGTGATCTCCCTGGTGTTAAATGCAAGCTATATTCTTTCTCCATCTTTTCATTTGTTTCAAAAGGGGAAGAAGGCAACCGTGTTACTTGAGAGTAGTTAGAACATGCAGAATTCAAACAGGGCAGCCTGTGGGAGCAGCTCCAAAGTCAGCCCAGGTGGGACCCAAATACCCTGGTGAAACAGGAGGTCTTAACATTACTTACAGTTTACCACCGACTAGTAGCAGCTAGTAAGAGATGAGGCCTTATAATTAGGGCAAGATCCTATTACAGATGACTCCATCTGTTTGAAATGTAAACCAAAGGTAAGTTGTGAGTGTTCTCATTGCTTGTTCCAGCCCCTCCATCTTTGGATGGAGCCTCTGCTTAAAGGCTGTCCTTATTAGTCCCCGTGAAAGCAGGCATTTCCCAAAGGAGTGCTGTGTGCTCAGTCATTCAGATTCAGTCTTGTCTGACTCTTTGTAACCCCCTGGACTGGGGCCCACCAGGCTCCTTCCTCCGTGGTACCTTCCTGGCAAGAATGCTAGAGTAGGTTGCCACTTTCTTTTCCAGGGGATCTTCCTGATCCAGCGATGGAACCCGTGTATCCTGCATTGGGTAGGCAGGTTCTTTACCACTGAGCCACTAGGGACGCCCCTTCCCAAAGGAAAGGATAGTCCTATCTTTCTTTGTTAGATGATGACAGATCCAATCAAAACCCTTTCCCCATTAGATAGCACCTTAGGAGGGAGACCTTGTAAAGGATAAAATGGGGGAGGTGGACAATCAGAGGATGAGAGAAATGCAAGACAATACGTCTTGGTAGGTAGCCTTGGAGGACATTTCCCTGGGATCAGAGGCCGGGGGGAGTAAGGTGGGATGGCATACTGTATTTTTTATTAGCATGTGTTTAAAAAATGTAATAGACTTTATTTTTTTAGAGCAGCTTCAGGTTGGTGGGAAAATGGAGCAGACAGCTCAATATCATGAATCAGCAAAGAAATGCAAGTCAAAACCACAGTGAGATATCACCTCACACCCATCAGGATGGCTGCTATCAAAAAATAAAAAAATAACAATTGTTGGCAAGAATGTTGAGAAACAGGATCACTTGTGCACTATTGGTAGGATTTCAAAATGGTGTAGCTGCTATGGAAAATAGTATGAAATCCCTCAAAAAATTAAAAATAGAACCACCACATGATCCAGCAATTCTGTTTATGGGTATATACCCAAAAGGATTGAAATCAAGGTCTCAAAAAGATATTTTCATACCTAAGTTCATAGCAGCATTATGCACAATAGCCAAGATGTGGAAGCAACCCAAATATCCATCAACAGATAAACAAAGTGTGGCATGTACATACAATGGAATATTATACAGCCTTAAAAAGGAAGGAAACCCTGTCACAGGCTACAACATGGGTGAACCCTAAGGACATTATTATATGTGCAATAAGTTAGTCACAAAAAGACTAGTACTGTATGATTCCACTTACATGAGGTAACTAAGGTAGACATTCATAGAAATAGAAAGTAAAATGGAGACTACTAGAGGCTAGGGAAGAGGAAAAGGGGGATTATTATTTAGTAGGCATAAAATTACAGATATGCAAGATGAGAAAGTCCTGGAACTGTTTCAGAGCAATTTGAATATACTTACCACCACTGAACTCTAATATACTTAAAACTGGTTAAGACAATATATTTTTATTCCGCATACATGTGTTAATATATAGGAGTCTATTGTGTAGCACAGAGAGCTCAGCTTGGTGCTCTGTGATGATCTAGATGGATAGGATGGCGTTGAAGAGGGATGTTCAAGAGGGAGGGGATAAGTGTACACATAGAGCTGATTCGCTTTGTTGTACAGCAGAAACACAACATTGAAAAGCAATTATTTTCCAATAAAAGTATAAAAGAGGTGAAAGAAGATAATACATTTTGTGTTTTTTTTACCATAATTTTTAAATGAAGTTGCCTAAGTAACTCAAACAGGTACGTGTATACTAGTGTTCATTATTCATAATAGCCAAAAGGTGGAAAGAGCCCAAATGAC
Organism: Oreotragus oreotragus; assembly: GCA_006410675.1. NCBI lineage: Eukaryota > Metazoa > Chordata > Mammalia > Artiodactyla > Bovidae > Oreotragus > Oreotragus oreotragus. The sequence continues at coordinate 354,399 of SJYX01018235.1, read as the reverse complement.
CAGCAGCTCATAAAAGGATAGAGAAAATGTGGTATAGCCATGCAATGGCATATTTATTCAGTCTTAAAGAGGAATGAAATTCTGCCACGTGCTATAAAATGGATGAACCTTAAAAAAATGAAGCTTAGTGAAAGAAACTAGACACGAAAGGACAGATCCTGCCTGCTGTCACTTATATGAGGTGCCCAGAGTAGGGACAGAAAATAGATGGTGACTGCCAGGGGTTGAGGGCCTGGGGGGAGGGGTAGTTGTGTTCAGTGGGGACAGAGTTTCAGTTTAGCAGGATGAAAAAGTTCTGGAGATGGATGGCGGTGATGGCTGCACAAAACTGTGAGAGTACTTAATGTCCTTGGGCTGCCCACTTATAATAAATACAGTTAAAATGGCAAAATCTGTCATAAATATGCAAGCTTGCATGCTTAGTTACTCAGCCGTGTCTGACTCTTTGCAACTCCAAGGACTGTAGCCCAGGCTCCTGTGTCCGTGGGATTTTCCAGGCAAGAACACTGGAGTGGGTTGCCATTTCCTCCTCCAGGGGATCGTCCCAGCTCAGGGATCGAACCTGCATCTCCTGTGTCTCCTGCACTGGCAGACAGATTCTTTTACCCACTGAGCCACTCGGGAATATATATATTGCCACAATTCTTTTGAATAGGAAAAGAATGAAGTTGCCTAACTTTTCTTCTTTTGTTCAGAAAGCTTAGCTGCCATAGGAAATGTGTCCAGGAGGAAAGCAGCTTAAGCTGGAGACTGTTGCCCTATGGCTTTCTTAGAAATCATACGTAGAATCCAAGACTGATGGCAGATCTCACTGTCATTAAATTCCAGGTTGTGTTAGACATTTCATCAGAAAGAAGGAATAAGCAACTGGAAGCAAAGGGAAGGTGAGCAAAGGCTTGCTTCCTTGGCCAACTGGTAGCTCTCAAGATTCAAAGAATCACAGAGATCAGCTCACAACAGCCCCATTTTACCTACTGGCTGATTGAGGCACAGGCACTTTGAAGTCAATTGCCCCAAGTCACATATGTCTGAGAAGCAGGGTTAGGATCCAAACCCAGATGGTCCGACGAAAGAAGCTACGTTCTTGACCACTTACTATTCTGCCCCAGAGGAGGTTAGGGGCCAAGAAACCAAAGACATGGATGCAAATAAGAGACAAGAACATGATGGTTTGCCCAGCCTTACCAGGGGCAAAGTTTAGTTCATTCAACTATGGTACTCAACTCTAGGACACGGTCACCATTTCTATTCCCAGTCAAGGTACCTGGGGGGGCAGAGATTTAGACCAGTTACCCCAAATCCTCCAGCCAGTGAACCCCATTCAGACTCACCAGTCCCAGTTATTGTTGTTGTTGGAAAATAGAGGTTTCTCCATATTTTGTCATTTCTCAGAGTCAGCATTGGTCCAGGTTGCTAGAGTTGTTCTCTAATTTTTAAAAAAATTTTAGATCCTGGTGATTTAGTCACTAAGTCATGTCCAGCTCTTGCGACCCCATGGACTGTAGCCTGCCAGGCTTCTCTGTCCATGGGATTCTCTAAGCAGGAATACTGGAGTAGGTTGCCATGTCCTTATCCAAGGTATCTTCCCAACCCAGGAACTGAACCTGAGTCTCCTGCATTGCAGGCAGATTCTTTACCGACTGAGCTATAGATCCTGACACTTCCTAATTGTGTGGTGCTTTATCCAGTAGTCATGTATGGATGTGAGAGTTGGACTGTGAAGAAGGGTGAGCACCGAAGAATTGATGCTTTTGAACTGTGGTGTTGGAGAAGACTCTTGAGAGTCCCTTGGACTGCAAGGAGATCCAACCAGTCCATTCTGAAGGAGATCAGCCCTGGGATTTCTTTGGAAGGAATGATGCTAAAGCTGAAGCTCCAGTACTTTGGCCACCTCATGCGAAGAGTTGACTCATTGGAAAAAGACTGTGATGCTGGGAAGGATTGGGGGCAGGAGGAGAAGGGGACGACCGAGGATGAGATGGCTGGATGGCATCACTGACTCGATGGACGTGAGTCTGAGTGAACTCCGGGAGTTGGTGATGGACAGGGAGGCCTGGCGTGCTGCGATTCATGGGGTCACAAAGAGTCGGACACGACTGAGCAACTGAACTGAACTGAACTGAACTGACCATTTCACCTCTTTCCCCAAAACCAAGAGACTAATAAGCAACTAGGGCTGGAAGGGCTCAGCAGCCAGACTCAGGGAGAGATCAAAATGACCAGGGTCAAAGTGACGGGCAGTTCTGGTCTGAGCCCTGAGTTTCTGAAACATGAGATTCTGCCTGGGGTGGAGGAAACTATGAAGCTGGAGGAAAACGTTGAAAATGAGAATCCACCAACGTGGAAGGAAATCTTTACTCAAGATTTTTAAACTTAAACACTGTGGGAAGCAGAGGCAGATGGGGGAACATATTGCAGGAATGGGGCTGAGTTAACTGCTGACACCGGGGAACTTGGACCAAGGCGAGGAAAATCATAGGCTCCAAAATCGCTCGAATGTGACTGGGGAAAATGTGAACTAATTTGTTGTGGTCAAGAGCAGTTAAACTTGTCGCACACGCTAATGAGTTCAGGATACCCAAGGAAATGGACTAGCCAAACCCGATAGCAGCCAGAGTCAAAAGGCAACAGGGCTTCTCCCAAGGCAGAATTCAGGAGCAGCAGCACTCAGGGCTCTTTCCAGAGGGGTTATGTTGGATGGCTCTGGAAGGGGGTCACTCTGGTCAGCCCCAGTGGCTGGTGATGCTTCGATGCCTGGACAGAATCAGCCATCAAGTCTGCTCCTCTCCCTTCCACACTCTTGATGCTCTCTGCCTCCCACGCCTGCCTTCCTGAGCCAGATGCCCATCACCTCTCGCCTGCTGCCAGATGGAGTTCACACCTGACCCCTGACTCCCCTGCTCAGAAATCTCCAGGAACTCCTCACCTGCTATACAGCAAACCTCCACCTCCTCAGTTTATTCACCCCCTGCACTGATCCCCCAAGGTGGTGTCATCTGCATATCCTGTCTCTTATACACATCTAGATGTGTATAAGAGACAGCACCCACAGCTGCCAGGTCATTCTGTTTCCAGGTCATGACTACGCTGTCATGACTTCCTCAGGACAGGGATTATGTCTGTATCAGACAGATTCTCCATGATGTTTCTTGCATCAGCCCTGTCAATTTCACATGCTTTTGAGTCAGAAGCTGTGAGTTGGAATTTCGGTTCTACCACTTACTGGCTTGGGTAAGTGAACTGACCTCGCTGAGCCTCATTTTCTACGTCTGAAATGGGGGTCCGGGTGTCTACTTCATTGGCTTATTTTGAGAACTAAATGGGGCAAAATATGTAAAATGTTCAGTTGATAATAAACTACCAATAATTTTTTTAAATTTAGTCAACAATAAACTCTCAACAGATGCTTTAAATTTTTTTTCATTAATAATAAACTCTTTGTAAATGCTTTTTAGATAATTAGGTCTCCCCTGCATCTCTGACGAAGGCAATGGCACCCCACTCCAGTACTCTTGCCTGGAAAATCCCATGGGCGGAGGAGCCTGGTGGGCTCCAGTCCATGGGGTCGCTAGGAATTGGACAGCACTAAGCGACTTCACTTTCACTTTTCACTTTCATGCACTGGAGAAGGAAATGGCAGCCCACTCCAGTGTTCTTGGCTGGAGAAGCCCAGGGACGGGGGAGCCTGGTGGGCTGCTGTCTCTGAGGTCGCACAGAGTCGGACACGACTGAAGCGACTCAGCAGCAGCAGCAGCATCTCTGACAGTCACCTGTGCCATAGTGCCTGCCCCCCTCTAGCCTCAGGAAAGGAGAGAAGTACCATCAGATACAGGATTCGGGTGGCATTTATTAAAAGGAGCTGTTTTGTTACAGTGCCCAGTTTTAGTTAGCTCATAAGACAGACAGCTGAGAGAAAACACACCAGAGAAGGAATTTTTAAAGGACTGGACCAAGAGGAAAGACAAACAAGCTGAAGATAATTATTGATTCTGGAAAGAGAGAGAAATACAGCCTAAGTATTCCATCTTCCAGGAAGGTCATCAAGTCTGTTCCGTTCTTGTGAGTTTTAGCTTCCCTGAGAGAAGTATTATCAAATCCAAGGGCAGTAAATTTAGAATAAATGAGGGCACATGTGCTTTGTGAAGCTGGGCTGGTTCTGCTAGCTGGGAAGGAAGCTGATCTCCGCCCCCGCCGACCTCTGCTAAGCTCGCAGAGGCTGGGCTTCTCCATTACTCAGGATTCACCGCCGGTGTGGTTGTGGTCCAGGTTGTGGTGGAAACTAGACTGACTATCTCTGAGCAGTGTTGTGGCACCATTATGGCACTCAGGCCCTCCCTCTGTATTCTGTCCACCCTCCCACAACCATCCATCAGCTTCCACACAATTCTCCCCTTGCCTCTTCTACGTGGCAAGCACTGTCCTCTCCTTCTCCATCAGAAGGTGAAGGTGAAGTTGCTCAGTCGTGTCCAACTCTTTGCGACCCCATGGACTGTAACCTACTAGGCTTCTCTGTCCATGGGATTCTCCAGGCAAGAACACTGGAGTGGATTGCCATTTCCTTCTCCATCAGAGAGCGTTAATATTTCAGTGCAGCATCTAAAACTTGCAAGCTGCAGCTAGTTAGTGTTGCTAAGGTCAGTCCTGTGGGTTGCCATCAACTACTTTTTAAAAATTAAACAGAAAGTGACATACTGCATCACACATGGTAAAGTATTCTTTTATGACACTTTTATCTCAGATATGTATATAGGAGTTAGATGTACTTCATACTGTGGGTCCCAATCAAAAATGTTCAAACATCTGACTTGGGTATCTGTTTTAGAACTGGCTATAATCTTCATGTTTGATTCCTGTTTTTATCTAGTTTAGCACCAAGCACCATGCCCTAACACAAAGGGGATGTCTACTAAACATTTATGGAATACGAAGGGATGAATGAATCAGTTATTGCTCAGTCACTAAGTCGTATCCAACTCTTTGTGACCCCATGGACTGCAGCACACCAAGCTATCCTGTCCTTGACTGTCTCCCAGAGTTTGCTCAAATTCATGTCCATTGAGTTGGTGAGGCTATCTAACCATCTCATTCTCCGCTGCCCTCTTCTCCTCTTGCCCTCTATCTTTCCCAGTATCAGGGTCTTTTCCAGTGAGTCGGCACCTTGATCACATCAGGTGACCATAGTACTGGAGCTTCAGCATCAGTCCTTCCAATGAATATTCAGAGTTGATTTCCTGTAGGATGGACTGGTTTGATCTCCTTATTGTCCAAAGAATGAATCAGAGCGTGCATGAATAATGAAGTACAAGTAGCTAGGATGAGGAAGTACTCGAAGGGCAAGAAAACAGGTAAGAGGAAAAATGTAAGAGGGTTTTAGGGAAGTTTTTCCTTCCTTTTGGGAAAGAACTGGCTTATTTCAAGCTGCTAGGATCTGGTTCATGAGGCACAACTTAAGCCTTTTTTCCTTTAAACTGGAATCTTCAGTTCAGTTCAGTTCAGTTCAGTCGCTCAGTCGTGTCCGACTCTGCAACCCCATGAATCGCAGCACAGTTCTAACTGTTGCTTCCCGATCTGCATATAGGTTTCTCAAGAGGCAGGTCAGGTATGATCTGGTATGCCCATCTCTTTCAGAATTTCCCACTGGAGTCTTAGTTTACAAAATATTCATTTGATAACTTCCTACTTTCCAATGTGCTTGATGCTGTGTGGATCTACTACAAGCACACTTCAGAACAGATGCTGTGTAAACAATAACTCAGAATCAGGACTGGATCAAACTGCCATTTCAACATCAGTGTCATGTCACTTAAAATGATCAGTGACCAAGTGATACCACAGCAAAACTTGAAAAAAATCTTAAAGTCCATCAGCAGATGGAGGCTTTTAACAAACTGATCTCTCCATACAGTGGGATACTACTCAGAAATAAGAAAGAATAAATTATGGATACATGAAATAAGGCACAGTGTATAAAGAATCTGCCTGCCATTGAAGGAGACACAGGAAACGAGGGTTTGATTCCTCGTCAGGAAGATCCCTTGGAGTAGGAAATGACAGCCTGCTTCAGTATTCTTGCCTGGAAAATTCCATGGACAGAGGAGCCTGGTGAGCTACAGTCCATGGGCTTGCAAAGAGCTGGACACAACCGAGCGACTGAGCACGTACACGCACGCACACGAAACAAGACGAACCAACCTTGAAAGCAGTATGATAACTGAAAGAAGCCAGACACGAAAGACAGCATATGGTGTGATTCCACTTATCTGAAATTTGTAGACAAAAAGCAGATGAGATCGCCTGGGCCTGGGGTGCTGGTCGGGGAGCATGGGTTGACTGCAAATGGGCCCAAGGAGACCTTAGGGGCTGTTGGAAGTCTAAAGCTGGATTCTAGTTCTGGTTGCACAACTGTATACATTTATAAAGACTCATTGGATTGTGTACTTACAACAGGCAAATTATGCTATGTAAATTATACCTCATGAAGCTGTTAAAAAAATCACAGGTGTTTTGAAAAGCCTCCCTAGCTGGGCCTAATACAGGAGAAATTTTCCCTTATATTTCTCAGCTGTGGCTTTCTTTATTGGAAAAGGGAGTGGATGTCTCTTAAAGTCAGACTGTTACATAACCTGGCCACTTCCCCCTTTTCAGGGACTATGGACAGAACATCACCATCTGTCTATCTGCTTGCTGGTCAGTTCTGTGGGACTTCAAGACAGCCCGACACTGACAAACAGAGCCCAGCTGGTCCCATGCCCATTCACTCAACAATGAGAATGCCAGGGAGGAAAGAAGGCCCCTGAAACCCTCTCTGTACTGTGGAGCTTTACAGCAGAAAGGATGTAGGGTCCTTTCTATGCTGCCCAAATCAGCAGCAATTGTAAAGAGAGAGGAAAAAAAAAACAGACAGATATAATGAAAGTACAGGCTTTTTCTTCCCCAGATATAACTCAAGTCACATTGAAAGTACAAAGCAGTTATAATATTTTCAACCTTATAACCTAAAATCATACAGCTATTCAAAGCTAACGATCAAAGCAGACAGCATTTTGAAGAATCAATTGCCATTTTCCTCCCCTCTTGTTCACAGAATGAAGGAATGTGTTTTTTACTCATCTTTCATGTCTTCCTGCTCTTCTTGCAAATGGTACCCTGGAACTGCGCTATGTGTATAACAAATCCCAGATAAATACTTGTTGGTTTGATTGATTCTTTGTCTTCCTCGGTGGCCATGGCTAGATTAGAATTGATGGGGTGATTTTCCCCAGGGTGGACTGGAACACCATGTACACTGTGGTCTCAGTAATTTGATTGATGATCATATGTTCTACAATGATTACTTTCACATCTCAAACCTCCAGAATCTTTCAAATCCAAACCAGAAGTTGTTTTTCTTTTTTTTATTAAACTTAACATTATTTTAACTCTCACCATTGCTTGCCAAAACTGCAAACCAAATCCAAGTAGGTGAAAGTTATTATAACTCACAATTATATGAAAATCAATTTCAGCTTTGCTAATGTTTAAAACAGACAAGCGTGGCACTCAAGTTTTGTTTGTTTGTTTAAAACCAGAGTTTCCATGTGGTGGGAAATTCTAACTTAGAAAAGCCAAAACATACACGGCTAGGTCTTTGGCAAAACACACGAAACACAAACTAAAATGAACACTAAATCACAATTCGATATTGAACGAAGGATGGCATTTTGTGCCATTTTTAAACTTTTCTGAGTATTTCTTATAAAAATATATTCCTAGCTGCTGAATATACACAGATAACGGGAGATGGCTCCAATCCAGCCCACTCAGCGGCTGAAAGTGACTCTGATTCTGAATCCTCTCCACTGGGATCGTCAGTGATGAAGCACGCAGTAAACAGTCCTGCCTCGCCTGAAGTGCCGACGGCCGTGGGGGAGAGCTGGCTCTGTTAAAGGCGTCAAGCCACAGCAGCCACTCTCTGGAGAGAAAGAACATGGACTCGAAGGAGAAGCAAGAGCCACCTACCTGGTTCAGTCACTCCACCCAAATTGCCAAAATTCAGGCTCAAAATCCCTTGTTCCCAAATTAACTAAGGCCAAGAGAACCTGGGGTTCATTTCCATTGTTTTCATTCAGTATTTACTGAAAGTCTACACTGGGCCCAGCCCGTGGCTAACTCAGTGAATTTTGAACATTTTTGCTTTTTGACTGTGCCTGACTCTCGGTGCTTTGAAAGATTTTTGAGGAGTAGGACTGAGCCTTTCTGTCTTTGTAGCCTTGGCCTCTAGCCCAGGGCCTGGCAAAGAGTGTGCATTCAATTAATGCTGGTTGAATAGATGGATGAGTGAAGGGTAGACAGACATGGATGGAGGGGTGGGTAGGTAGGTAGGCGGGTAGGTGGATGGATGCTTTGATGGATGGATGATGGGTTGATGGATGGAAGGATGGATGGATGAACAGATAGACCAATCAGTCAATAAGCTTCCCCACTTTCAAGGTCCTATAGGTCAAGGTGTCCCGGATTTCAGCTGTTAAATAAATGCATGGTATTATCATTAAGTTCCAGACATTCGTCTGTTTTGATGATAAGAATGGTGAGAATAGACAGAAAAAGAGTTCCGTGATTCACTGATGCCACATGTGGAATCTTTGCCAAATGCACTATTTATCACCTGAAAACTACTCTTCCTCATATCTTATTCCATTTATAGATTCTGACTCTAGAGCATAAGATTTTATTTTTTGAATTAAAATGTGATAAGTGACCTTTCAGTTCCCAGAGTCTCTTCTCTGTAGGTCAGAAGTTACTGGCTGGAGTCCCGGCATCTCCCTGGAGCTTTTGCAGCCTCCTGCTGACCAAACCTCCTCAGCCGTCAAACCAAATGACATCATATTCTTTATCATGCATTTTTCTAACAGTGGACTTACATCAACATATGCACCCACTATCTTTGATTTCCCACTATTTATAGGAATTTCAAGCAGTTAAGCAAGTTTTAATTCTACAGAGTGAGTACTTCGGGGGGTTGATGATAAAGCAAACGAAAAATGTGTTGTTATTTATTCAATGCACTGTTGGCAATGGTATGGTTTTGTGGCATATTATATAATGAGACATTTAATCATTGATGAAAAGATATCTCTTAGAGGTATTGCATTCTGACACAAAAGTTATGAAAATAAATAATAAATACTATTTACTAAGTACTATGCAGGGCTCTCACACCTATTTGCTTAGTCATTTTGCACTAGAGTCCTAGGGAATAAGGGATATTATTCTCATTCTATTGGTGAAATAACTGAAGTTCAGAAAGAATGAAAGGTACTGCTCAGAGACATATAGCCCCTGGCAAAGTAAGACTTACACCTAGATCAGCCTGTGTTCTTTCTACTCCATCACCTGGCTTAGATACTGTAGTTATAAGAAAAAACACATCTCTTTTGCTTGTTACATAGGACACCATGCTACTGCTCATGTACTAAAACCATGTTCAGAGTTATCGTGGTTTTGAGTTATTAAAAAATAGAAAAAACAAGATCAGATGTGTAGATTTCCTTTGACTTCAGTACAGTGTGACCTCAAAAAAAAAAAAACAAAAAAAACAACAAAAAAAAAACCCTTAATTTTTCAAGTACCGGTTTCCACAATATGCATATTCACATGTACTCTGAAATGACTGGGTAGAATGAGTCTGGTTGATTACCTCCAGAGCAATAAGTCTTAGCCCAAATTACAAGGCTGGAGGGCCAGAGTGAGAGGACACTGCAACCTTTGATAATCCTTGCCTATATGTGAGTGCTCATACTGAAAATCCAGGACATAATGGCAGCACCTCCACTTGGTTTTTGCTTTATAGAATTTTTAACAACAGTGGCAAAGTGGAGGTGACTGCCAACTGGCTAAAATCTACAGTGAATCCGAAAGGTCAAAAAAGCCTTTGTTTCACACATGCCATCCCTCCCCATTCGTTTGTAGGCTGTTCAGCAGTGGTGACCCTGCCGGGGACATGCCTGCTCTCGTCCGCAGCGTGTTGTGGTGATGCAGGGCGTGCTGACGTGGCTCTGGGGCTCAGTCTAAGGTCAGCCTTTCCCGTGTGTCACTTCATGGACCAATAGGCACCAAGCTTGTGGCTCAGCCTCTGTCTCTGGCAGCACTCAAGGCCAAGGCAGACGGCCCAAGACTGACAGCAAACGGACACCTGGCTGCCCAACAGTTCAAGACACCGAAGCCAGCCACCAGGGCCAGCCACCAGCCCCAGGGTTCACGTGCTTCCTGCCCACCTCCGCACACAGACATGCAAACCCTTCCCAAGCACCTTCTGGCTCTGCTCCATCACAGTCCCTAACCCCTCAGCCTCACACTTCTTTAGCCACTCAGAAACTTTCATCTTAAGATACGGCAGATAATTTCTTCCCTGATGAACTGCTCCTTCTCTCCCTCACCCTTTAAAGCACACTCTGAGATAATTTCCTATTTCTCTTTGACAAGACAGTTTACTCCTGGTGAGGATTAAAGGTTATTTTTAACCTGAACCGCACACAAGGAAATGATGCAAAAATTTCTTTGAGATGGCTGAATGGTTCCTCTTTTTTTTGGTCTTTGAATTAATATGATTCTGAGCTTTGTTTCTGGCTTTCGTGAATTATTTTGTAATCCCAAGATAAAGTCCACATCTTACAATTTAAAGAGTTGATGAGTAGGGATCCTTTTCCTAAAGGACTGGCATTTTTCTTAGATGTAGACCTCAGTGTTAATACTCAGAATAATTTCAAGTCATCACGCACTCTCAGGAAGATCTTTCGGCTCCCCCAGAGATGTCTGACATCCTCTTTAATCCCTTTCCCAAAACCTCTCCAATAGAAAGGTAGTTAACTCTGTCACTGGGGCTATTTCCACATGTGTGTGTGTGCGCGCGCTTAGTCGTGTCTGATTCTTTGCAAACCCACGCACTGTAGCCCACGAGGCTCCTCTGTCCATGGAATTTTCCCGGCAAGAATACGGTAGTGGGTTGCCATTTCCTTCTCCTGGGAAGCCCATAGGCATTTCTTAACCCATTTTTAAATTAATTGTGCCTTTCAGGCCATATGTTTATATCAAGGCTTCAGAAACTCAGCACTATTGAAATTTGGGGCCAGAACATTCTTTGTTGTAGGGCTGTTTAAACACAATGGGATGGTTGACAACATCCCTGGCCAACACACTCCATGCTGGTAGTACTCCCTCCAAAGTGACGACACCCAAAACTATCTCTAGACATTGCCAAATGTCCTCCAGGGAGGCAACAATGTCCCCGGTTGAGAAACACTGGCCTTTATACAGTTTTAAATTACAAGCTCCTCTTGGACCGGAACTAACCTAATTTGTACAGACTTCACAACAGGAAGGTGCTCAGAGAGGCTGTTTAGTGATGATCACTATCACTAAAAATGTAACAAGAATTTTTGGCTCACATCTAAAGAAAATGGAACATTTAAACAGATGATCAAGTAAACACTGGATGATTTGTCTTATTCAGCCTTCCGTTCAAATCAATGAGATTAAATCAACAATCAGCTCTCATGTATTAACCACACAGAGGAACTGAAAATCTGTAAGAAAAGGGTCCATCACTTCAAAGTGAAATTGCTCCCACAAGATAAGGTAAGAGGCAGGTAAACTGAAATCCCCCACAACAGTGAATGATCCCAACCCTCAGAGTGAAGAGTGTGAGCCAGGAGAAACATTCCTTTGCAATTACTGTTCTGCGAGGCAGGCAATGAAGGCGTCCCCCTTCCCTCAGCAGGATGGATCTGGCCCTTGTAAAGTACTTCGAGTATCTTTCATGGGTGAGAAAGCAAAAGATAGATATGAACTGATATGTCATTATAACTGCTGCTGTTAGTCATCCACTCAAGCAGCATGAAACTGCTGGATTTGTAAAAGAAAAGCTTCTAAATGATCTTTTAAGAGCCCTCTCTCTAGGCAAAAGAACAAAATCTTTATCAGTTAATCTGATGAATTACATGGGCTATTTTTAACTTCTATTCATAAGAGATAAAGCATGGAGGTCCTGCTTGTTCTCACATGCATTAGTAACCATTCAATTAAACAAATATTTATTGAAACCACAAACGAGGCGATCTGATAGTCACCAGTCACTGCAGTGGAAATACTCAACGAGTTAAAAAGTAAGGTTCTGTTCTCAGAGTGTTTACGATTTTGATTTCTATAACAATTGGTTGTATATTTGTATACTATCTCTGTACACACTTGACGGTGTACACTTTAAGTTCCAATACTATGAATTCTAGGAAAGGTTTAAAACATCCAGCGATGATTCAAAGGCCCAAGCAACCACAGATGATGAGCAATCAGGCCAAAAGTTTACAGAAACAAGGGTTTTGAAATTAGGGGGAGTGCTCCAAAGACCGCTAATGGCGAGATCTTATTCCTGATTATAAAATTAATGCATTTTTAAAATACAGAAAACAAAGAAAAATCCAAGAAGAAAATGGTCTCGCATAAGCAGCAGAAGGTGTGAGACCTGGCGTGAGGAGGGATAGCAGGACCTTTCGGGGAGCCTGAGAAATAACGGAGGAAGGTGGGGTGGGGACTTGCGTGCCAGACCTAGTTAGGAGGGTAATGGGGTGCCATTGACGGTTGAATGTTCTGGGTGTGGACTCCCCCCATCCTCACCACAGTCTTGTGAGATTGCAGTGGTTCTGCTCAATTTTCAGATGGAGAGCAGGAGGATTTAAGATGTGCAGTTAACTTGCCCAAGGCTATGCAGCTAGTAAGTGGGAGAGGCAGGCTCTCCAAAACTCCACGCCCCTCATACCTAGTGGGAATCAAGTGGGACAAGACAGGTCTGTGCTTTAGAACATTAAGAGTCTACACGGACAGATAGAACAGACTGGTGGTTGCCGAGGGGGAGGGATGGAGTGGGAGATTGGAGTTGGCTGATGTAAGCTGTTATATTAGGATGTATAAACAACAAGTTCCTACTGTACAGCACAAGGAATTATATTCAATATTCTGTGATAAACAATAATGGAAAAGAATATTAAAAAAGAATGTATATTATGGATAACTGATTCACTCTGCTGTACAGCAGAAATTGACACAACATTGTAAATCAACTATACTTCAATTAAAAGAAAAGAACATCAAGAGTCTAGCCATAGCAGATATACCTTTGACCCAATGGAATGGATCAAAAAATTCCATAGGCTCAGGAAAAGGATCCAACTCATTTGACAGATAAAAGACCAATTTAGACCCCAGAGAAGCCACATAGAGCAGGTACAGCTTCCTTTACCCTCGGGAGCACAGCACAGCACAATACTGCCAAGGTACCACCTGAATGCAGTCTGGATCCCTTCCGGTGCTTTGAGCATCTCCCTTTGCACTTTGCATTAGGAATCTGTGCCACCCATTCCAACAGATATTCTGGACCATCTGGCTAAGAGCCAGCCTGCTCAGCGGGTGTGAGGGGATGGAACCCCCAGCACACATTCCTAAGACTATAGGATCCATTCCCAGGCTCCCCAAGCTCCTGGCAGATCCAGGCCTCACGCCAAGAAAGGACAAGATTTCAAAGGAAGATTCATGAGTGTGAATAGGATTATGAGTGTCAGAAGCTACAGAAAGGACACGGTGCACAAAGCGACCAGTTTTAACATCCAAGGAGTTTCTGAGAACCTCTGAGCAAGCACTTTTGAATGGCAGAGGCAGCAAAACTGGACTGCTCAAAACTACAGAGGGAAGGAACAATAGCGAAATAGATACATTAGATATGGTCTACTTCTTTGAGAAGTATATTGACAAGGAGGAGGAGAGAGATGATAAGTGGTGGCTGGATGGGGAGGATAGTCCAGAGGCGATAGGAACTTTTCTTTTTCAATAGCATTCGAACATGTTTTCTGTGACTTGTATGTAGCAGGCACTGTCCTAGACCCCAGAGATACAGCCACGAATACAAACCAGCAAAATTCCTACCTTCAGCAGCTTATGCTCGGGGGAGGGAATAGGAAAGGGGACGGGTGGAAAGACACACCAAGTATAAATATAAACACATAAATATAAATAAGGTACTCTTAGACGATGATGTGACAATGTCAATAATATAGCAGTGACCTAAGAGTTTGGTATAACGAGATGGAGGCTGGGGGAAGGGTGGTCGGACAGGGCTTCCATAAAGGGGTGACATTTGAGTGGAAAGCCTCAGTGGTGAGAAGGAACTGGCTGTGCAGGTCAGTCAACAGGGAGTTCAGAGGCCCTGTGGCAGGGACCAGTTCAAGGGACAAAAGGGCCAGTGTGGTAAAACACAGGAAGCAGAGGAGGCGGGGGAGGAGAGGCAGCGACAGATCGCCGACCACTTCAGGCCACAGAAGTGAGTTTGGGTTTAATTCTGATTGCAAGGTGAAACCGCTAGGAGGGTTGAAGCAGGAAAGCTAAGTAATCACGTATGTAATTTTGAAAGATGACCTTGCCTACAGAGTGGAAAATGAATTCAAGGGCAGCAGCAGAAATTGCTGGCATCTGTGCACAAACCTGGATAGGAGATACTGCCATTGAGGGAACAAGAGTGGGGAAGGTGAGAATCTTGTGGATGCAGGGTTGATAACACTCACTGATGAACTGCCTGTGGGGAGAGCTGGGCAGAAAAGAATTGAGGATGAGTCCCAGGGCCTTGGCCGGAGCACCCTGGCTGAATGTTGGTGCTCTTTCCTGAGATAGGAAGACAGGAGCAGGAGCTTGGGGAGAGCTCAGAATATTGGACAAGTCAACTTTGAGATGCCAGTATGCCAGGGGAGATCTGAAGGATGCGGCTAGGAGAAGTTGCTGCTGCTGCTGCTAAGTCACTTCAGTCGTGTCCGACTCTGTGTGACCCCATAGATGGCAGCCCACCAGGCTCCCCCGTCCCTGGGATTCTCCAGGCAAGAACACTGGAGTGGGTTGCCATTTCCTTCAGGCAAGCAATATAAATTTTGGAGTTATCAGAACACAGATTTTTTAAAAAGAAGTCAGATTAGTTAAAAATAGAGTTATCACATGACCAAGCAATTGCATTCTGGGTATAGACCCCAAAGACTTGAGAACAGATGTTCCAAAAAACCTTGTACACAAATATTCATAGCAGCACTATTTAAAACAGCCAAATGGTAGAAGCAATACACATGTCCATCGACAGATGAACAGATAAACTAAATGTCGAATAACCATTCTATGGAATATTATTCAGCCATGGAAAAGAATGTAGTGGTGATACGTGCTACATGGATGGCCCTTGAAAATGTTATGCTAAGTGAATGATTCTGTTCATTTGGAACATCCAGAAAAAACAGATGCAGAGGCTTCCCAGGTGACTCAGCGGTAAAGAATCTGCCTTCAGTGCAGGAGACATAAGCTCAATCCTTAGGTTGGGAAGATCCCCCAGAGGAGGAAATGGCAACCCACTCCAGTACTCCTGCCTGGAGAATCACGTGGACAGAGGAGCCTGGCGGGCTACAGTCCATGGGGTCGAAAAGAGTCAGACACGACTGAATACACACGCATAACAGCAGCACACGGAGACATAAGGCAGATTCACGGTTGCCAGGGGCTGGAGGGAGGGCGAAATGGGGAGAGCCTGCTTAATGGGGATGGCATTATTTTGGGGGGGTGATGGGGATGTTCTGGAATGAGACAGAAGTGATGGTTGCACAACAACATGAATATACCAAACGCCACTAACTTGCACGCTTGGAAGGATAAAATGTATGTTAATGGTATTTTGTCATACTCAAAAAAAAATAAGCAAGGGGATTGGAGGAGACAATCTCAGGAGAGAGTGTTGATGGAAAAAAGGACCCCAGACTGAGCCCTGGAGCACGCCGATATTTAGAGGCCAAGCAGAAGTTGGTTGGCCAAACCCAGAGGTTCAAAAGGAGCCAACTATGATACTGAAGGAAAACTACGGGAGTTGCTGTTTAGAACCCAAAACAGAAAGTGCTTCCAGAAAGTACAGTGGCCATCTGTATCAAGAAATGTGGTTTGGATAGAGGTTGCCAGATCCGCCTACACCCGAGTGGAGCCAGTGTGCACCATGCTCAGCACTGATGCGCTCTTTTCCGTCTTGCCAGCACCACGCGTGGTCAGAACGTTTGCCAATCTGGAAGGTGCGAACTGGATCTCAGGGTAGTTTTCACTTGCGATTCCTTACTGACAGTGAAGTTGAGCATTTTGCCAAATGTTCGAGGGCCATTTGACTTTCTTTCTGGAGAGCTATCTGTTCGTGGTCTTTGCCCATTTTTCTGTGGAGCTGTGAGTCTTTTATTTCTGATTTCTAGGAACTGTGTAAATATCACAGAGTTTGGTCCTTTTTAGCATCCCCTTTTCCTGAAACTCTCTTCTCTTTGTGTCCACAACAGGACTGTCTCCTAGGTCTTCTCTCACCTTCCAGGATCTCATCTCAACATTTGGTTTCTTTCTTCCCCCTCTGTGTGTGGGTTACTCTTCCCCTTGGTACCTTTTACATGGTAGTCCTGCTCATCTTCACAGCCTCACTCCTCTGTGTATCTTTCTAAAGCAGCTCTTCCCTGCCTCCTCTCTCTCCATCAGGCTTCTAATTACAACTATGTGCTAAAAATGCCCAAATGTATTCTTCTTGTTCAGTTGCTCAGTTGTGTCCTCCTCTTTGCAACCCCACGGACTGCAGCATTCCAGGCTCCCCTGTCCTTATTCACAGCCTCACTCCTCTGTGTATCTTTCTAAAGCAGCTCTTCCCTGCCTCCTCTCTCTCCATCAGGCTTCTAATTACAACTATGTGCTAAAAATGCCCAAATGTATTCTTCTTGTTCAGTTGCTCAGTTGTGTCCTCCTCTTTGCAACCCCACGGACTGCAGCATTCCAGGCTCCCCTGTCCTTCACTATCTCCCAGAGTTTGCTCAAACTCATGTCCAAGAAGTTGATGATACCATCCAACCATCTCATCCTCTGTTTTCCCCTTCTCCTCCTGCCCTCAGTCTTTCCCAGCATTAGGGTCTTTTCCACTGAATCCGCTCTTCTCATCAGGAGGCCAAAATATTGGAGCTTCAGCTTCAGCATTAGTCCTTCCAAAGAACATTCAGGGTTGATTTTTAGGACTGATTGGTTTGATCTCCTTGCTGTCCAAGGGACTCTCAAGAGTCTTCTCCAGCACCACAGCCTGAAAGCATCAGTTCTTCAGTGCTCAGCCTTCCTAATGGTCCAGCTCCCACATCCGTACATGACTACTGGAAAAACCATAGCTTTGACCACATGGAAGGCTTCCCTGGTGGCTCAGAGGTTAAAGCATCTGCCCACAACGCAGGAGACCTGGGTTCGATCCCTGGTTTGGGAAGATCCCCTGGAGAAGGAAATGGCAACCCACTCCAGTATTCTGCCTGGAGAATCCCATGGACAGTGGAGCCTTGTGGGCTACAGTCCACGGGGTCACAAAGAGTCGGACACAACTGAGCGACTTCACTTCCTGACCATATGGACCTTTGTCAGCAAAGTGATGTCTTTGCTTTTTAAATACACTGTCAAATGTATAGGGAATCAGATATTAAAATAGGATTTTTCTGATGCTCCCATCTGGGTTGGGACCCCAAAGCTGAGGGCAAGGATTGTGAGGCAGCCATGCCTTCTAAATAGAGGGGTTAGGCCATCCATGCAGACCCTGGTAGGGGGACCCAAAACACTGCACAGGGGCCCTGCCTCATCGTGAGGACCTTTACTGGAGGCTTGGGTGTGGCTCCGGGTTTTCTGCAGAGTTGAGGGGCTGCTGTGGCTCTCACCCACCCCCCTCAAACCAAGCAGAGGGCTTTTGGAGAGTCTTTTGGAGAGTGTGGCCTGTGCCTTATGGAACTGGGGAGACAGAATTTGCACCTGACTCACGCTTGAAAAACTCTAATAGTGAGAGGCTGGGTTCTGGTCTGGGCCCCAGGTGAGGAAAGAGAAGGGACCAAGGTCGACTGTCACCAATGCTGTTTCGGGTGGCATGACCCCTACTTAGTGGCTATTTTCTCTCTACTGGTCACAGCAAGTTAGAAAAAATCTTGAAGGCTTTATAAAGGTGTATGATTGATTTGTGTGGGAAGTCAGAAGGCAGCCAATGCAGCAGCAGAAAAGAAAAAATGCCAAATAGACAGAATTCAGTTAAGTCACAGAGGACTAGCCCTAAGGTTCATGGAAGACATCCTTACAAATGAAGTTTTTACAAAAGACAAGCACGGGGGGGGAAAAAAAAAAAAACCTCTTATGACATCGTGTAGCATGCACTTAAGACTTTTTGATATCAACTGAATTTGGACCTTAGTTTCAAAATAATAAGCTGTTTCAAAACAAGAGGAAAATAGAATGAGGTCTTATTTTGGAGCCATAAAGAGGGCTCCCTTTGGAGCCACACAGACTTGGGCTGGAAGTCCTGCTTCGTTATTTAGTAGCTGCGAAAGTTTGGGGAAATCACTCAACTTCTCCAAGCCTCAATTCACTCCATCAGAGGGAAAATGATACCTGACAAGACCATTACAAGAAGTAAATGGGATATTATAAGTGATACCCTTTGCAAAGTGTCTGGTGTTTAGTCATTGGTTTTGAGAAAGAATGTGACATCACCACTAATAATCAGGGAAACGCAAATCGAAACCACAGTAAAATACCACCTCACACCTGCTAGATGGCTGTTATAAAAAAGACAAGAGATAATAAGCGTTAGCAAGGATGTGGAGAAAAGGGAACCTCTGTGCGCCATTGGTGGAAATATAAAATGGCACAGTCATTATGGAAAACAGTTCGATGGTACTTCAGAAAGTTTAAAATTGAACTACCATATGATCTAGCCATCCCACTCCTAGGTATACATCTGAAGGAACTAGTTAGTATCTTGAAGAGACATCTACCTATCTATGTTCTTTGCAGCATTATTCACATTAGCCAGGATATGGAAATAACCTAAATGTCCAAATGAATGAAGAAAATTATAAATTTAGACATACGTGTATGTCTATATATATGTCTATATAGAATGTATATATCGGAGAAGGAGATGGCACCCCACTTCAATACTCCCCCATGGATGGAGGAGCCTGGCGGGCTGCAGTATATGGGGTCGCACAGAGTCGGACAGGACTGAGCGACTTCACTTTCACTTTTCACTTTCAGGCTTTGGAGAAGGAACCTCCATCCCTGGGATTCTCCAGGCAAGAATACTGGAGTGGGTTGCCATTGCCTTCTCCATGATACACATGAGAAGGTAGAAATCTTCAGTTATGAGAACAAGTTCTAAGGATCTAATGTGCAACTTGATGGTTATAGTTAATGATATGGTATCACAGACTTGAAAGTTGCCGAAAGCAGTCTAGCATCCTTACCACTCCCCCAACACATACATACAGAGTTATCTATGCTAACAATATGAGGTGACGATGTGCTAGTTATCTTGATCTTGGTGATCATTCTACGGCACATATGCATATCAAATCATCACACTGTATATTTTAAATATGCACAATTAGATTTGTCAATTATTCCTAAGTTTAAAAAAGAAAGAAACTCTCCAAAGATAAACTTCTTGAGGAATGGGTCCAAATCTTTCATACAGACTTACTACCCTACATTTCATACCAAGTGAATTTTTACAGCTGGATATTACTATCAATACTATGACAACAATACTTCAATTATTTTTCAAGAATCTTTGTCAGTCAGAAGTGTTGGCACAGGTTTTACATGACCACAGAAAATATTTTCAATAAAAAGAAACAAGAAAAAGGACAAACTAAAGAGAATGTGATATAAATCTGTTTCTATTGCACCACACTGGAAAGAATGCTATATTCTGTGATTCTATTTCAATTCTTTAATTTTCATCATTCAGTTTGGTCCTTTCTGATGGATGCTACCTACTTTCAGGGAAGCATTATGAAATTTCCAAAGAAAATTCCCTGTAATATGTTCTGAAGGAAACTGAGAGGAAAATAAACCAAACTGAAGTATGGAAACACAGCTTGGGAGTTCAGAAAAACTATTTGCTCATCATAAATCAGTTTAAAAATACAGTTGCACAAACAGATGACTAAATAATACTAAGATCCACAGAACTGAGCTATTCTTTAAGTACCATCTTATATAAGCTTGTTCTACTGAACTAACCTCACCATTAAACAAATATAGATGTGACATTTAAAAAGATACAGTTTCAAAAGAAAAAAAAGATACAGTTTCATATACATCCAAATCCATGCTGTTTACCTTTTACTGTTGCACACACAGAGCAGATACACTGGAAGGAGGAGTTGGCATTACTGCATGGAGAATGCAGTGTTATGTTAGAAAGATTCTCAGAATTTCCTACTTGGGCATCCAGTTCTCATTCAGCTTTGGTGGGAGAGGTATTTAGGACAGCTGTGAGTCATTCTTAATACCAAATGGCAAGCAAGTTATCAGATTGAGTTTTTAGATCTTAATTAGGCTGCTGCTGCTGCTGCTGCTAAGTCACTTCAGTCGTGTTCGACTCTGTGTGACCCCATAGACGGCAGCCCACCAGGCTCCCCCATCCCTGGGATTCTCCAGGCAAGAATACTGGAGTGGGTTGCCATTTCCTTCTCCAATGCATGAAAGAGAAAANCCCCATAGATGGCAACCCACCAGGATCCTCCATCCCTGGGATTCTCCAGGCAAGAATACTGGAGTGGGTTGCCATTTCCTTCTCCAATGCATGAAAGAGAAAAGTGAAAGTGAAGTCGCTCAGTCTGTCCGACTGTTAGCGACCCCATGGACTGCAGCCCACCAGGCTACTCCGTCCATTGGATTTTCCAGGCAAGAGTACTGGGGTGGGGTGCCATTGCCTTCCCCGCTTAATTAGGCAGGATTGTTTTTGGGGCATGAAGGTCAGGTTGATTTGGTCCGCAGGCATGTATAGATTAGTATGTATATATTATTGGCTTGATCATCAATATCAACAAAGGCCAATTAGATAAACAACTTAGGGACACATACAATCAGGCTCTTTGTGAACTTCAGATTCCATAATAAATCTAAATCAACATACTGAAGGCAGTTATTTCTTAGGTCAAACCTCTGCTAGCCAGTATTGTAAGATCTGAATCACTCTCTCAATCAAAATCTTTACTTCAAGGTCATAAAAATCCTGTTTTTCAATGGATTCCATATGAGTAAGTACCTGGTTTATCTCACCTCAAAGGTTAGCTTTGTTCTTCAGTTATAAAGCTTTGTTATATCTCACCTACTCAGTTATTTGCTGTCTGTTATTTTAATTTTAGCTCAGGAAAAAAAAAATAACAGGCATGTTGCAGCTATGTACAACTCTGAATGTGTCCACACAGTGTCAAAACAACCTGCTGAAAGTGGTTTATACAACAACCAAGTGGGTTGGCTGGTTCTTCTCCTTGAACTTGAATTACTAAAGTGAGTTTGAATTATTCTACCCCATTTGCAAGAGAACAGTAGTTTCTTGGTTTGTGCGTGCCTGCATGCTCAGTTGTATCTGACTCTGCCAACTCATGGACTGTACTCGCTGGGCTCCTGTGTCCATGGAATTTTCCAGGCAAGAAAACTGGAGTGGGTTGCCATTTCCTCCTCCAGGGTGTCTTCCTGACCCAGGAATTGAGCCCACGTCTCTTGTATCTCCTGTATTGGCACGTTGATGGGCACCATTCACCACTGGTGCCTAATGAAAAGTATAAATCAGCTCCTTCCTACCTTAAAGTGAAAGTGAAGTCGCTCAGTCCTGTCTGACTCGTTGTGACCCCGTGGACTGTAGCCCACCAGGCTCCTCTGTAGCCCACCAGGCTCCTCTGTCCATGGGATTCTCCAGGCAAGAATACATTTCCTTCTCCAGTGGATCTTCCCAACCCGGGAATCGAATCCAGGTCTCCCACATTGCAGGCAGATGCTTTAACCTCTGAGCCATCAGGGAAACCTGTACTTGAAAGGGATAGGGCATATACCCCCTCACCCTATCTAAGAACCAGGCTACTCAGCAAACTTGAGGACTTGTTCTGAGCACCATCAGCCTATGGCATTCACGACTTTGTGACAGCCTGCAACTCCACAACAAACTTGAGAGTTCTTGTCAGGGTTTGACTACTATTTATTTGCAGAGCCATTTTTAGTATGAGCTTTGAGAAGACATTGTACTTGCCCTCTGTTCTAGTAGACATAACAAATAAAGCATGTATGAGATACAGGCAATAGAAGCAATCAAGGCAAAATGAGGTCATGAAGGTGGTTCCTAATCTAACATGAAAACAAGAAATTTGGACACAGAGACAGCCATAGAGAGGAAAACAGCCATCTCCAAGCCAAGGAGAGAAGCCTGGAGCAGGTCCTTTGCTTACAGCCCTCAGAAGAAGCCAACTTGGCCAACATCTTGATTTTGGACTCTTAGCAAACTACTGTATATCTCATTGATCTAGTACCATGGGAGGATAAAAATAGCCTATATCTATTCTCTTTCTAGATAACCAAAGTGTTTTAGAAAGTAAGTTCCCCAATTTTCATACCACTATTGTTCAATAAAAATGTTTCTAAAACACACTTTCCATATTCTTAAACTGAGGATGATTTAATGTAATCTACAACTGTCTTTAACCATTTGAGCCAGTGGTAAAGAATCTGCCTGCTAATGCAGGAGATGCAAGAGATTCGAGTTCGATCCCTGGGTCAAGAAGGAGGGCACAGCGGTCCTCTCCAGTATTCTTGCCTGGAGAATCCCTTGGACAGAGATCTACAAGGTCACAAAGAGTTAGACAGGACTGAAGCGACTTGACATGCACACACACACCTTTCTCAGTGACCCAGGACTATCAGTGCCTTCAAGCTGCAGAGCACAGAACACTACTGGTCTCTGCAGTAAACGGCATCACCTGTTTTCCTGTTGTCTCCTCTAATGTAAAGTTCCCAGAAGCCCCTTTGCTCCCTTCACCATGCTTGTGCCTTCACTTTAATTTGCTTCTCCTGATCTGTTATGAAAAATCAGAGCCCAAACAAGATATTGAATCTGTTTTGGGAATAAAATTAATAGTTCTGAGTTGGAGTCTGAAAGGCTCTCTGAGGGTTTAAGCCACATGGTCTTGGGAAAACCTTTTGGTGCCTGCTTCTTTCTTTACTCTCTGTTCTTAGGGTGTGGGCTGGTTAGACCCCTTGTCCTCGGGACAACCGAAATGTCTTCCATTGACACAAAACAAGTCACTAGAGAACCTTCTGGTCTCCTTGAGATCTTATGAATTTATACCATAAAAAGAAGCAGCTTGAATCAATTAGAGCTTAGGAAATAAGCCTCTCTATTAAGAGTCCAAGTGGGGCTTTGTTTGGTCATTGCTGTTGTTTCATATATTTGGAAGATGGTTTATATCGCAGGATGGAAATCTCTACAATGACCTTTCCATAATATAAAATTAGTTTGAGAAATTCTAATTCCCCAAACAGAATGATAATCAAGTTAAACAATCACAGAGGAATAAACTTGCCTTTGAAAGCAAAAGAGTACTTACCAAATTAGATTCTTTACTGCATCCTCTCACTTAAAAGGAAAATGCAATTATTCAGTTTCCATGGACTAGATGCCGCCTCCTTTGTCACCCTTGGTTTTGGGCAGAATGAGGATTTTTCTGCCACGATCTTTCTCATTGGTGGCAGTGGGGGCAGGGGGGAGCAGGAGAATGGAAAAAAAGAAAAAGTAACATTTATTAAGTACTTAACAATGAGCCAAGCACTATACTAAAGGCTTTGTGTGTCTTATCAAACCCTCCAAACACCTTAGAGGTCGGTACAGTTATTACTATTCCCACTTAGCAGATGATGAAATAGAGGCCTGAGATGTTCAGATAACTTGTTAATTTATCCAGCTATTAACTGGCAAAAACATGGATTTTAACTCAGGCAGTATGATTCCACAGGCTGCATGCTTAATCATGATGGTATTCAGAGAGAGGTAAATGTCACAACTAATTTCAAAGATTAGTCTCATCTTACTAAAATGCCATAATTTGAAATTATGTAATAAAAAGCCTGCAAAACAAAAATGCATAAGCCAGGGATAGTTTCAAAATCTCCCATCAAGACTGGTTATGCTATAACACACTGATTATTTTCTGTGAGGTGAAAAGTGCATTTTTAGCTTGCTTAATAAATTACTTTAGTCTAAGTCAACTCCAAGGTAAGAATTTATGAAAACTATACATACCAGTATGTATGTGTGGGAATTTTTTAAACCAAGATTATTATCCTCAAGAGAGATCTATGAAAATGTGCATAATCTCCATTAATTAGTAATGGGGGAGATGTCAAAATGCCTACAGTGTGACTGGCAGCAGAAGGAGGAAGGTAAGGAGTGGGATGGAAATAGTGACAAGTTGGAGTAAAATCATCACTTTAGATATTTCCTGAATAAGAAAAAAATAAATTTTCAGGACTAAAATGTCAATACCACTTTAGTGCATTTTCCAGGCTTTTCCGAGAGCCTCAACATTCAACATGCCCATGACATAGCTACCTGGTTTGGAAAAGGTATTAAGGCGAGGAAATGACCCAACAAGGAGAGCTTGCTTTTTAATTTTCTGTTCCAAGCTCCCAAACAGCTTCATTTTGACTTTTCAATAAAGTCCCCAAGGTTGTCACAAGTCTGGGGCCTTTGAGTCTCAGTGAGCGTCTCCTGTGAATTTTTTTTTTTTACTAGTTACAGACTTAAAGCAAAAAACCAAATCCCTTAGTTGCTTTGCTTTGCTTTTTGGATTTTTGTTTTTTTGTTTTTGTCTCCAGAGTTAGTATTCATGTGGCACTTTCGCAAATCCACATTGAAATGCAACAAAGCAACTTTAATTTGTGGGGATAAATATGACTATTCTTTCAGATCTATTATATTTAAACTGAGTGAAAAATACAAATAAACATAGCATGATGGAATCTCTTCACTGATTCAGAGCTATTTATTTAGAAAACTACTCTATGACTTGCTCCAGGCCCCCAAACAGATCATGCAATTTAATTACACTGACAAGTAGTAATAGGTGGGTCATAATCTGTGAAGGATGAAGGCTCTGGTGATTAAAGATTAGCTCAGGAGACAGGAAAATGAAAAACTCCCTTTCCCTTTCCTTTAAACCTTAAGCATGTCTCTCTCCTTCTGTTTCAATGTCTTCATATTTAAACAGGAAGGGAAAAACTCAACCATTTCTCACCAGTGTGAAAAGTAATTTATATTTAGAAGACATCTACAAAGAAGGTCATTGCCCCCTTAACATTTAATTAAGGGATAAAGCTCTGGAAACAGAAAGCTATCATGGGATAAAGATTTCTAACAGGTATTATTCAAGGAGCTGCAAAGATGGGACATTGTGGAAAATAAATGTCATGTCGAAGGTTTGATATTTATTTTCAACCCCTGACTGCAGTGGTTATCAAAACCAAAGTAGCGGGACTGCCCTGGTGGTCCAGTGGCTGAGAATCCGCCTGCCAGTGCAGGGGACACAGGTTCGATCCCTGGTCCAGAAGGATCGATCCCACATGCCACGGGACAACAAAGCCCGTGTGCCTAGAACCTGCGCTCCTCAACAAGAGAAGCCCCCACAGTGAGCAGCCCGTGCACCAAACGAAGAGAAGCCCCCTCACTCGCTGCAACTGGAGAAAGCCTGCGTGCAACAACAAAGACCCAGCACAGCCGTAAATAAATCAAAAAAGTGTCAAGTAGCAGCAACAGTGTCCAGCTGGTGTGGAACTCTACCCTTCCAAGGCAAAGGACTTGCCTTGCCTTGCCTCTATTTATTGAATGGATCTGGATAAGCATTTATATAGTATGTAAATAAAGTCAGTTACCTACAAAAATATATATCCAATACAAAGACGAGGAAAAATGTATGGAAAAAGATACCTGTTTGGTCTACTCAAAGTAGTGAGTGAAAAGGAAGCAAGGTAAATGATTTCGTCTGCTACCCAAAGGCATGGCAAGCTGTTTCTTTCATTGGTTCCCGTTGGCAGTTCCATGCAGTTGGATGGCCCAGATCCATCTTTCTTGGGTAAATGGAAAATACAACATCTTCTTTTATTTTAGAGAGTGCGCTGTGTGCTGTGCTTAGTTGCTCAGTCGTGTCCAACTCTTTGTGACCCCATGGACTGCAGTTTGCTAGGGTCCTCTGTCCATGGGGATTCTCCAGGCAAGAATACTGGAGTGGGTTGCCGTGCCCTCCTCCAGGGGATCTTCCCAACCCAGGGATCCAGTCTCTCGCATTGCAGGTAGATTCTTTACCATCTGAGCCACCAGGGAAGCCTGGTGTATGTAGAGAGTGTACATAAGCTTTGGGGCTTCCCTAAAAGTTCAGTGGTAAAGAATCCGCCTGCCAAAACAGGAGATGCAGGTTCAATCCCTGGGTCGGGAAGGTCCCCTGGAGAAGGAAGTGGCAACCCACTCCAGTAGGGACAGGGCCATGGGGTCGCCAAGAGTCTAACACGACTGAGCACGGCCACCACATAAACTTTTAAGCGTTTCACAGTCTCTCGCATTGCAGGTAGATTCTTTACCATCTGAGCCACCAGGGAAGCCTGGTGTATGTAGAGAGTGTACATAAGCTTTGGGGCTTCCCTAAAAGTTCAGTGGTAAAGAATCCGCCTGCCAAAACAGGAGATGCAGGTTCAATCCCTGGGTCGGGAAGGTCCCCTGGAGAAGGAAGTGGCAACCCACTCCAGTAGGGACAGGGCCATGGGGTCGCCAAGAGTCTAACACGACTGAGCACGGCCACCACATAAACTTTTAAGCGTTTCCTTTATTGCACAGGAATTTACAAAATACCAGCTATCAACACATGACCCAAATAAATCGGAGCTAGCCTGTTTAAAAGGTATCATTTCTACCCTTTAGAAACTTAAAATCAGGGCTTGGGAGATTCTTATTGCTACAAATTTCTCAGCTTTTACAACATAATCATTTTATCAGGAGCACAATAAGACTCTGTTAAAATAAAACCTAGAGTTTTCAACAATTAGCATAGCTTGTTATCATTACAAGCTCTAGACTTGGGCAAACTGAAGTACAGCTCTTAGCCAAATGCTTTCACGTGTACAGATAACACTCTCATCGCCGCCAGCACATCAAGGTAAGATCTTACAGCTGAATAAGAACAGAAGTTATGAAAGTTGGCTAAACTTTACATTGAATTACCTTCCTTTTTAAAAAAGCTACTATTTACTAGCATTAATTGAGGAAAAAAAAATTCTTTCTCTGCTAATATTTCACCACTGAAATCATGTAAAGGAATTCATTTCAAAGAATCACATAAACAAACACATTTTTAGGAGTAGTGTACCTACTAAGGAGGGGCTTCCCAGGTGGTGCTAGTGGTGAAGAACTCACCTGCCAGTGAAGGAGACTCTGGTTCAATCCCTGGGTCAGGAAGATCCCCTGGACGAGGACATGGCAACCCATTCCAGTATTCTTGCCTAGAGAATCTCACCAACAGAGGAGCCTGGTGGGCTACAGTCCATGGGGTCACACAGAGTTGGACTTGACAGAAGTGACTTAGCTTACATGCATGCACGCATCTAATAAGAAAGGGCACCAAAATGGGGGGAACACTTTTGTTTTAAGGTGATTTCCCAAAGGTAAAGGCATTTAAAAGTTGCTTACTGTTACTGAGCCTCTGGGGCTTCCCAGGTGACGCAGCGGTAGAGTCCATCTGCAATGCAGAAGACACAAGATGTGGGTTCAATCCCCTGGGCTGGAAAGACCCCCTGGAGTAGGATATGGCAACCCACTCCAGTACTCTTGCCTGGGAAATTCCGTGGACAGAGGAGCCTGGTGGGGTTGAAAAGAGTTGGGCACAAACCAACCAAGCCTCTGGGTTGTATTAATATCTAGTGGGAGAAAGAAAGGAGTCAGTTGATATAGAGAAGCTTATATAAGTGAATTGAGTCTTCTCATACAAGCAAATCCTGACACCTTTCATGATCTGAAATATCACGATGATGGGATGAGACAGCATTTGATGCATTACAAATATACGGTGCTATATGAGATTTCAAGAAGCTTTCACATACATCATCTCATTTAATCTATTTGTAACCCTGTGAGGGAGCAAACAGTGAGTCCATTTTAAAGATGAAGCCAGTACTGAAGGTCAAACTTAAAAGTGACACCAGACACAAAATTGGATCTTCTGCCTAGCAGGTCTGAACACTTTCCAATACACCCAAATTTTGAAAAATATTATTATTGGCCTTGCGCTGTTCAGTGTACTCTTTAGACATACCAGGAAGAGGAGAAGAGGCAAAGAGGCAGGAAGTGGGAGAGAGGAGAACTTCTGAATTCTCCAGTAGTCCCTGCTTTGCTGTGATAATACCACTGTCTTCTGTGCTTCTTCTTATCACAATGGATGCAACTGCTTGTCCCTGTGTAAACTGTGGCTTCAAAATCAGTATATGACCTTAAGTCAGCCACATGCACAAACTGTTCTTTGCTTAGTGCTAAGAGAATGTTTCAGCAGTCACATTGCTTTATGTGAAAAGTTGTATATCTTTTCTCAGAAACGGCCACTGGAGCTCTGATCAATGATTTCCACCACCTATTATCATCCTCAAGGCAAATTATGCTAACTTAACTGATTCGATACACTTCTTGGGTATTTACTTGGAAATTCCTCCCCAGACTTTCTGGCCAACCTTCCAAAAGCTGCCCAGTTAGGCTACTCACTATTATTTTAATCTCATTTTCCAGCAAAGTCAACTGAAGAACAGACAGGTCTTCACCAAGCTTGTGACTTACAACCATGGTTGGGTGGGACACTCATTAGTCACTGCTATACACACTTTTAATTTGAACTAGAATTTGAATCCAGATTCAAGTCACTAGCTTGAAATGCCTGGATAAAGAATATCATAAATGAAGGGAAAAGGTAATTTACCACGAATGTTTATAAAGATTAGGTAGCGTTTTTATTATATGGACTTATATGATTCCTTTGGAAAAACTCTTAAGCTATGTCTGCCCCACTTTATTTATTACTAAGTATGGTATAAATTTGGGCTTCGCTGGTGGCTCAGACGGTAAAGAATCTGCCTGCAATGTGGGAGACCTGGGTTCGATTCCTGGGTTGGGAAGATCCCCTGGAGGAGGGCATGGCAACCCACTCCTGGAGAATCTTGCCTGGAGAATCCCCATGGACAGAGGAGCTTAGCAAGCTGCAGTCCATGGGGTCCCAACGTTAGTTGGATATGACTGAGCTATTAAGCACAGCACAGCATATGATATCGGGGAAGGCAATGGCACCCCACCCCAGTACTCTTGCCTGGAAAATCCAATGGACAGAGTAGCCTGGTGGGCTGCAGTCCATGGGGTCGCTAACAGTCGGACAGACTGAGCGACTTCACTTTCACTTTTCTCTTTCATGCATTGGAGAAGGAAATGGCAACCCACTCCAGTATTCTTGCCTGGAGAATCCCAGGGATGGGGGAGCCTGGTGGGCTGCCGTCTATGGGGTCACACAGAGTCGGACACGACTGAAGTGACTTAGCAACAGCAGCAGCAGCAGCATATGATATAAATTTATTTATCTCATTAGCCTACCTTATATTTTTAAAGCTCATATTTTGAAACATTTATATGCAAACATCGACTAGGGTATTTGTTGTTGTTTAGTCACTAAGTCATGTCCAGCTCTTTGCGATCCCATGGACTGAAGCACTCCAGGCTTCCCTGTCCTTCACCATCTCCTGGAGTTTGCTCAGACTCATATCCATTGAGTCAGTGATGCCATCCAACCATCTAAAAGAGCATGAACTATTACTCTAAACTTGAAGCATGAGGAAGGATCGTAACTCCAAAAACACTTGATTATTTCTCATACTAGTAAATATGAGAATATTTTAATAAATTAAACAGTGAATCTCTATGAATCAAATGAATGAATGAATGAAGTTGCTCAGTCGTGTCCGACTCTGCGACCCCATGGACTATAGCCTACCAGGCTCCTCTGTCCATAGGATTTTCCAGGCAACAGTCCTGGAGTGGATTGCCATTTCCTTCTCCAGGGGATCTTTCCAACCCAGGGATCAAACCCGGGTCTCCCGCATTGTAGACAGACGCTTTACCATGTGAGCCACCAAGCTTAATGCTAATTAATGTTAAGTAATATTCGTANAGTCCTGGAGTGGATTGCCATTTCCTTCTCCAGGGGATCTTTCCAACCCAGGGATCAAACCCGGGTCTCCCGCATTGTAGACAGACGCTTTACCATGTGAGCCACCAAGCTTAATGCTAATTAATGTTAAGTAATATTCGTAAACATGGAAAATATAAAGATGTATAGGATGGCCTTCACTCTCAGTGATCTTACAATCCATATGAGAAGAAAAGAGAAGAATTAAAAAGTTATAAAAATTAAATCACAATATAAGAGACATCAAAAGGCAACATACTTTTAATTAACACATGAAATGCAATTAGCAAAGTAACTACTATAAGGAGAGGAAGGAGAGATCATTTCTAGAAACAGTGGGCAGGGATGACTGTCATGTAAAAAATATATCAGCCAGATCTTGAAAGCTGAATCCAGTAAGACAGAAATGGAGGAGGGGATTCATGGTGGAAAGATTCCAGTGAGAAAGAGTACAGATGACAAAAACTGAAAAGAGTATAAATTCAAAAACCAACTTACAGAACTGCAAGCTAGGTGACACGGAGAGTTCTAGTACGAAACAGTGCTGGAAAGGCTCCTTGGAACTGGACTGTGGAGGGCTTTGAAGGCCATGTTGAGGAGCTGAGGTTTCTGACCAGAGAAGCATCGTGGTCAAAGTAGCACTTTAGAAAAATTAATTTGGTTGTGGTATGCTAGATTAAGGGCTTTCCTTAATCTAGCTCAGTTGGTGAAAAATCTGCCTGCAATGCAGGAGACCTGGGTTTGATCCCTCGGTTGGGAAGATCACCTGGAGAAGGGAAAGGCTACCCACTCCAGTATTCTGGCCTGGAGAATTCCATGGACTGTACAGTGCATGGGGTTGCAAAGAGTTGGACACAACTGAGCGACTTTTTCACTTTCACTCTAGATTAAATGGACTGGGAAGGACTGGGGGTGGGGCGATCAAGAAGAACCCAAAGCAAGTTCAGGAGTGAGAAGCAGGCAGTGGGATGGGAATGGGAGAGGTGAGAGCAAGAAATACTGAGGAAGAAGCCCACTCATTTTCAATGTGATGATTAGCATATAGTGTTGCAGCTTTGTTCCTTTCTAAAGTATCATCAGATCTGTGGGTTCCCAAGAACTGAATCATTTTAACAGCTGGGAGTGGGGAATGGGGAAATGGAGGAGTTCCTCATTTTAAATTTGCAACATCTAATACCTGGATAAGTGGATAGGTTTTCTTCTTAATCTTGTATCCTTCTTTCTCTCTCTTTAGTCACTAAGTTGTGTCCAACTCTTGCAACCCCAGGGACTGTAGCCTGCTGGGCTCCTCTGTCCATGGGATTCTCCAGGTAAGAATACTGGAGTGGGTTGCGATTTCCTTCTCCAGGGGATCTTCCTGACCCAGGAATTGAACCCAGGTCTCCTGCATTGCAGGCAGATTCTTTACTGACTGAGCTATGAGGGAAGCCCTGTATCCTTATCTAAGGACAAAAAAGATATCAGCTCAAAAATTTTTTTTAAAAGAGTGTCATGAATGTAGGGATTAAAGGAAATCTGAGAACATTTTATTTTAAAAGAAAGCCAACTCTACTTGAATCCGAAGTATTTCAAATGTTTCCATCAGTACAACTGAAAGACAACCTCAAGAATCCCAGGAATCCCTTTATGCCTGCAGCCCTACACTAGAATTCCTATCAAAATAACCTTCTTATTTTGGATATTTCTGATTTAATGCATTTATTATCCAGAAATTCAAGGGAACTTGATTTACCCCTAATAAGCAGGGGAAAAAACTCAGGAGAGTTTTTCCAGCGATTCATATCTCATGTCCTGATATTTCTGGTGTGTTGGTGGGCTTCCCTGGTGGCTCAGATGGTAAAGAATCTGCCTGCAATACAGGAGACCCTGGGTCAGGAAGATCCCCTGGGTTAGGAAGATCCCCTGGAAGGGAATGGCAACCCACTCCAGTATTCTTGCCTGGAGAATCCCATGGACAAAGGAAGCCTGGTAGGTTACCTAGTCCATGGCGTCTCAAAGAGTCAGACACGACTGAGGGACTACCACATATGCATATATACATATACCAATATGTGTGTACTGGTACACATGGTAATGCTAGTGGCATCCAGGCTTCTGCACTGAATCTCTGCAGCCAAGTTCAGGCCTTATCACTCACAGAAATGCAATCCCTTCGCCCTTCAGGGGCCCTTGAAATTGGCACACAATATTCTGGTACCACCACTTGCCAGAAAGATGGCGCCCGATAGAAAGTGGCCTTCCCCACATTCCCTACATTTCATTGCATGGCCCAGCATTCAGAATCCTGCCACCTTAAATTCTGCTTTTTCTAACCCCTTGGCTATTTTGAGACTGACTCTTGAGAGTGGGAACAGAAGAATAAAGTCAGAAAGGGACACAGGTTTGCAGAGACTTGGGTAACTAGCGCTCTCTGGGTACCTACACTGAAGTTAGGGTGCAGATCTCTAACCCCTCTTTCTAGCCCTCTCCTTCCCTCGTTTCCCCTTCTCAAGCTCCCCAACTGGCAGAACTAAGCTGACAAGTCCTAGGCCAGGGATGAAGAAATAAGTAATTTACCCATACCTACCCAATGATCATCAAGTTTGGGCCTAAAGCAAATTTATATGTTTGAATAAAGAAAAGTTGGGCTTCCCTAGTAACTCAGAGACCCGTCTTCAATCCTTGGATGGGGAAGATGCCCTAGAGAGGGAAATGGCAACCCACTCGAGTATTCTTGCCTGGAAAATCTCATAGGCAGAGGAGCCTGGTGGGCTACAGTCCATGGGGTCCCAAGAGTCAGATACAACTTAGCTACTAAACCACCACCATGGCTTAAAGCTGTTTGGCTTTATAAACTGAATACACGTTGCTTTTAGCTCTCGACTTAGGGAGCTCTCTCCAAGGTAAGAATATGAGTTTGTTCCTTTCAGAAGCTATTCTTTTTATTCCAATGCTAGAAGGATGTGTGAGCATTATGTAACATTTTCATGCACCCTTAAGTGGGTAATTAGAAGCTGTTTACTTCTCAGGATTCAATTAAAAGCCTTTTATTTTCAAGGCTGAGTTGAGGACCAGGACTGTGGTGGAATTAGACAAGGGGCTTGCACACCTTTGGCTACATTGTGTGTTGATGGCGACCTTCCTGTAGGTACGTCCCCACATACAGTCACACCACTGCAGAGCTAACGGCTCACTAATTTTAAACGCATTCAGTTGCCAACCCAACAGCCTTTAATATAACTTTACATGCTATTGGATTTTAATCTTCTTGAGTATTTATATATTTTTTCTTCTCTCACCCCTCCAAAATTAATCCTAGAGTTTTGAGAATCTGGGAACTTGGGCAAAGGAGAAGGCAACGCAGCAGACCAAGAAATTTGAAATCTCAATTCACTACTGTGTCACCCAAAGCCAATGTACCTTTTTTGTTTGCACTGACCCAGCTCAAGTCATACAATCACGTGAGTAACAGAGCACAAAATCCAGGTGTTATTACTGAACATGAAAAGTCTGAAAAGTAATTAAATGTGTTCTAGCTTCCGTGGCGGTGTCATTTACTCTAACATTCCTATGTCCTTAAGCCTCTCTCTTTACATTACCGGCACACACTGTTGCATCATACTCACACATCCATCAGCTGGGACCTGGGAGTGTGTATTTTTCCAACTGGTCCTCAGCATTAGCTGTCAGCTGCACAAACCTTCCTTTCCTTTCTGCATCTGCTGCCCTGGAACGACAGAAGCTTCTTGCAAGAATAGCTCCCGGGGAGCGTTCCTGACAGATGCGCGCTCTGCTCTAGCAAGGCGCTCGCTGGAAAGTTTCTTCTAACCGCTCACACCCGCCTCCGATCCGATCCCCGAGCTGGCAGGGCGCGAGCTGGCTGGGACTCCTCTTGACAGAGGA
The DNA here is from genome assembly GCA_006410675.1 of Oreotragus oreotragus. Classification (NCBI taxonomy): domain Eukaryota; kingdom Metazoa; phylum Chordata; class Mammalia; order Artiodactyla; family Bovidae; genus Oreotragus; species Oreotragus oreotragus. Next base: position 320,395 of record SJYX01018235.1, on the reverse strand, counting down.
AAGGTTTTACACACACCCTCCTAGNCCCAGGAATTGAACCCAGGTCTCCTGCATTGCAGGCAGATTCTTTACTGACTGAGCTATGAGGGAAGCCCTGTATCCTTATCTAAGGACAAAAAAGATATCAGCTCAAAAATTTTTTTTAAAAGAGTGTCATGAATGTAGGGATTAAAGGAAATCTGAGAACATTTTATTTTAAAAGAAAGCCAACTCTACTTGAATCCGAAGTATTTCAAATGTTTCCATCAGTACAACTGAAAGACAACCTCAAGAATCCCAGGAATCCCTTTATGCCTGCAGCCCTACACTAGAATTCCTATCAAAATAACCTTCTTATTTTGGATATTTCTGATTTAATGCATTTATTATCCAGAAATTCAAGGGAACTTGATTTACCCCTAATAAGCAGTGGAAAAAACTCAGGAGAGTTTTTCCAGCGATTCATATCTCATGTCCTGATATTTCTGGTGTGTTGGTGGGCTTCCCTGGTGGCTCAGATGGTAAAGAATCTGCCTGCAATACAGGAGACCCTGGGTCAGGAAGATCCCCTGGGTTAGGAAGATCCCCTGGAAGGGAATGGCAACCCACTCCAGTATTCTTGCCTGGAGAATCCCATGGACAAAGGAAGCCTGGTAGGTTACCTAGTCCATGGCGTCTCAAAGAGTCAGACACGACTGAGGGACTACCACATATGCATATATACATATACCAATATGTGTGTACTGGTACACATGGTAATGCTAGTGGCATCCAGGCTTCTGCACTGAATCTCTGCAGCCAAGTTCAGGCCTTATCACTCACAGAAATGCAATCCCTTCGCCCTTCAGGGGCCCTTGAAATTGGCACACAATATTCTGGTACCACCACTTGCCAGAAAGATGGCGCCCGATAGAAAGTGGCCTTCCCCACATTCCCTACATTTCATTGCATGGCCCAGCATTCAGAATCCTGCCACCTTAAATTCTGCTTTTTCTAACCCCTTGGCTATTTTGAGACTGACTCTTGAGAGTGGGAACAGAAGAATAAAGTCAGAAAGGGACACAGGTTTGCAGAGACTTGGGTAACTAGCGCTCTCTGGGTACCTACACTGAAGTTAGGGTGCAGATCTCTAACCCCTCTTTCTAGCCCTCTCCTTCCCTCGTTTCCCCTTCTCAAGCTCCCCAACTGGCAGAACTAAGCTGACAAGTCCTAGGCCAGGGATGAAGAAATAAGTAATTTACCCATACCTACCCAATGATCATCAAGTTTGGGCCTAAAGCAAATTTATATGTTTGAATAAAGAAAAGTTGGGCTTCCCTAGTAACTCAGAGACCCGTCTTCAATCCTTGGATGGGGAAGATGCCCTAGAGAGGGAAATGGCAACCCACTCGAGTATTCTTGCCTGGAAAATCTCATAGGCAGAGGAGCCTGGTGGGCTACAGTCCATGGGGTCCCAAGAGTCAGATACAACTTAGCTACTAAACCACCACCATGGCTTAAAGCTGTTTGGCTTTATAAACTGAATACACGTTGCTTTTAGCTCTCGACTTAGGGAGCTCTCTCCAAGGTAAGAATATGAGTTTGTTCCTTTCAGAAGCTATTCTTTTTATTCCAATGCTAGAAGGATGTGTGAGCATTATGTAACATTTTCATGCACCCTTAAGTGGGTAATTAGAAGCTGTTTACTTCTCAGGATTCAATTAAAAGCCTTTTATTTTCAAGGCTGAGTTGAGGACCAGGACTGTGGTGGAATTAGACAAGGGGCTTGCACACCTTTGGCTACATTGTGTGTTGATGGCGACCTTCCTGTAGGTACGTCCCCACATACAGTCACACCACTGCAGAGCTAACGGCTCACTAATTTTAAACGCATTCAGTTGCCAACCCAACAGCCTTTAATATAACTTTACATGCTATTGGATTTTAATCTTCTTGAGTATTTATATATTTTTTCTTCTCTCACCCCTCCAAAATTAATCCTAGAGTTTTGAGAATCTGGGAACTTGGGCAAAGGAGAAGGCAACGCAGCAGACCAAGAAATTTGAAATCTCAATTCACTACTGTGTCACCCAAAGCCAATGTACCTTTTTTGTTTGCACTGACCCAGCTCAAGTCATACAATCACGTGAGTAACAGAGCACAAAATCCAGGTGTTATTACTGAACATGAAAAGTCTGAAAAGTAATTAAATGTGTTCTAGCTTCCGTGGCGGTGTCATTTACTCTAACATTCCTATGTCCTTAAGCCTCTCTCTTTACATTACCGGCACACACTGTTGCATCATACTCACACATCCATCAGCTGGGACCTGGGAGTGTGTATTTTTCCAACTGGTCCTCAGCATTAGCTGTCAGCTGCACAAACCTTCCTTTCCTTTCTGCATCTGCTGCCCTGGAACGACAGAAGCTTCTTGCAAGAATAGCTCCCGGGGAGCGTTCCTGACAGATGCGCGCTCTGCTCTAGCAAGGCGCTCGCTGGAAAGTTTCTTCTAACCGCTCACACCCGCCTCCGATCCGATCCCCGAGCTGGCAGGGCGCGAGCTGGCTGGGACTCCTCTTGACAGAGGAAAGGTTTTACACACACCCTCCTAGGCTGCCCAATACAAGAAACAGTCTTGCAGCCAGATTCCTCCACCCCCAGCGAACAGACCGTCCAAGGCGCTCTGGTGTTTCGAGAACACCGAAGTGCCCTCCCTGCTAAAGGGAACGTGCGCTCTGCTCTGCAGGAAACCTGGGCACTGGAGGTAGATGGGATGGGTGGCGGCGGGTAGAGCCGGGGCGCAGCGGAAAGCAAACGCCGGAGGCAAACGGGGCGCAGGAGAGGGGAGACTGGGGGCCGCGGGAGGGGGCAGGGTGGAAGCCGGGCGCGACTGGGAGCCGAGGAGAACTGGGCACTGGAGCCAAGCGGGCTCTGGAAGGGACGCGCGGGCAGGAACCCGCGAGCGCCGGGGAGGCGCTCGCTTGGCGATCTGCCCCGGACTCCCTAGAGCCGCAGAACGGCTGGTGGAGGCGGGGTGCGAGGAGTTGGCGGGGCCGGGTGGGGGTGGGGGGGAAACCAGAGAGGGGCGTGCCTTCGCCAGGATTGGCTGCAGGAGCCTGACGCGAGGCCCCGGGGGTTGGCTCGGGGGAGTGGGAGCCGGGTGGGGTGGGTGCTGGGTGCCGGGGCTGCGGGCTCCGCGAGCTCAGAAACATGCTGAGGTCCCGGCAGCTGTTCCAGCAGCGACAGCGGCTCCAGCAGCAGCGGCGGCGGCGGCGGCGGCGACAGCGCACGGCTCCGGCGGGGAAGGCGCCCGGCGCCCATGCCTCCGGCCCCGCGCCGCGGCTGCGCTGACCTGGCCGCGACCTCCCTCCGCGCGCCCCGCCGCTCGGGCCTCTGGGGGGGTTCCCCAACCGCGGCCCAACTCCGCCACACCCCTCTCCCCCGGCCTCCGCAGCTCGGCATGGGCGCGGGGGCGCTCGCCCTGGGCGCCTCCGAGCCCTGCAACCTGTCAGCGGCCGCGCCGGTCCCCGACGGCGCGGCCACGGCGGCGCGGCTGCTAGTTCCCGCGTCGCCGCCCGCCTCGCTGCTGACCTCGGCCAGCGAGGGCCCCCCGCTGCTGTCGCAGCAGTGGACGGTCGGCATGGGCCTGCTGATGGCATTCATTGTGCTGCTCATCGTGGCGGGCAACGTGCTGGTGATCGTGGCCATCGCCAAGACACCGCGGCTGCAGACGCTCACCAACCTCTTCATCATGTCGCTGGCCAGCGCAGATCTGGTCATGGGTCTGCTGGTAGTGCCGTTCGGAGCCACCATCGTGGTGTGGGGCCGCTGGGAGTATGGCTCCTTCTTCTGCGAGCTCTGGACCTCAGTGGACGTCCTGTGCGTGACGGCCAGCATCGAGACCCTCTGTGTCATCGCCCTGGACCGCTACCTCGCCATCACGTCGCCCTTCCGCTACCAGAGCCTGCTGACCCGCGCGCGGGCGCGGGCCCTCGTGTGCACCGTGTGGGCCATCTCGGCGCTGGTGTCCTTCCTGCCCATCTTCATGCAGTGGTGGCGGGACAAGGACGCCAAGGCGAGCCGGTGCTACAGCGACCCCGAGTGCTGCGACTTCATCATCAACGAGGGCTACGCGATCGCCTCTTCCGTGGTCTCCTTCTACGTGCCCCTGTGCATCATGGCCTTCGTGTACCTGCGGGTGTTCCGCGAGGCCCAGAAGCAGGTGAAGAAGATCGACAGCTGCGAGCGCCGCTTCCTCAGCGGCCCCGCGCGGCTGCCCTCGCCCGCGCCCTCGCCCGGGCCCCCGCTGCCTGCCGCCCCGGTGGCCAACGGGCGCGCCAACAAGCGGCGGCCCTCGCGCCTCGTGGCCCTGCGCGAGCAGAAGGCGCTCAAGACTCTGGGCATCATCATGGGCGTGTTCACGCTCTGCTGGCTGCCCTTCTTCCTGGCCAACGTGGTCAAGGCCTTCCACCGCGACCTGGTGCCAGACCGCCTCTTCGTCTTCTTCAACTGGCTGGGCTACGCCAACTCGGCCTTCAACCCCATCATCTACTGCCGCAGCCCCGACTTCCGCGAGGCCTTCCAGCGCCTGCTCTGCTGCGCGCGCCGCGCCGCCTGCGGGAGCCACGCGGCCGCCGGGGACCCGCCGCGCGCCCCGGGCTGCCTGGCGGTGGCCCGGCCGTCGCCGTCTCCCGGGGCCGCCTCGGACGACGACGACGACGACGAGGACGACGACGTCGGGGCCGCGCCGCCCGTGCGCCTGCTGGAGCCCTGGGCCGGCTACAACGGCGGGGCGGCGGCGAACAGCGACTCGAGCCCGGACGAGCCAAGCCGCCCGGGCTGCGCCTCGGAATCCAAGGTGTAGGGCCGGGCGCCCCTCCCCGCCTTCCCCGGCTTCCCCAGTCCGGCGCGGGCTGTGCGCTCCGGGAGCGAGAGAACCCGGGCGCCCTGAACCGCTTCCCCGGGAAAGAGGTCTGTGTTTACTCGAGACCGAGAGCAGGTGAACTCGAAGCCCGCGAACCTCGTCTGCATCATCCAAGGGCAAATAGGAAAGCCACGGACCGTCGCACAGAAAGGAAAGTTCGGGGAGAGGTGGGAGAAGTTTGGGGAGGGGTGGAAGAGTGGCTTGCTGGTTGTTCTTGGGGTTCTTTTTCCTGTTTCTGGTCCAGCTTTCTGTGTGTGCGTGTGATGCATCTTTAGGTTCCCTCCTCCCCCCCGCCCTCGCCACATGGCTTTTAACACTTTCTGCGATGACTGGGAAGGGAAGGGAGAAGCGTTAGGAGATAAAAGTCTTCCATCCCATTCCCGGGAACAGGAGCGGTCAGCCAGAGAGAGAGGAGAGAGAAGACACTTTATCAGGACGTTGTTTCCTTTTGCTTTTCAGAGAAATTCCATTTTAATTTCTGAGGAATTATTTCTCCTGTTCTGAAAGCTGAGGGCAAGGATGGATGCAAAAATCGCGTTTCAGGAAGTTTTATGCTCTTCCTGGAACAAGCCTCACCTTGCTTCCCTTTCGGAGGGCAAGCAGGCTGTCCCTGAACGCCTCCTCGGTGGTCAGGCTGAGGGGTTCCTACCTCACTCACACTGTGCACATTGCACAGCCAGATAGAGAGACTTGTTTATATTAAACAGCTTATTTATGTATCAATACTAGTTGGAAGGACCAGGCGCTGAGCCTTCGTGACATGTGACTCTGTCCATTGAAGACAGGACAGAAAAAGGAAAAAGAAAAAAGGAAACAATTCAGATTACTGCACATGTGGTATAAACAAAAAATCAAAACAAAAAAGCCGTGATTCAAAGTGGCATTTTTTTTGCACAGTATTAGGAACTGTAAAGTCCACAGAAAATGTTATTTGCACAAAAAGAAATTAAATATTTTTTAATGGGGGTGGGGTGAGGCAGATCTTAAAAACTAAAATAAAATTCAGATTCTATCTCTGTTGTCTGTTATGTTATTGAGCTAGCGATTTATTGGAAAAATACCTTTTTATACTCTTTTATCATGGTACTGTATCCATATTATAAAAAATTATCTTAAGGATTTTTTTTATTATTTTTTTATGTCCAAGGGCACACGTGAATCTGCTGGTGAAATTTAGCACTTGTGTGTAAATACTATTTCCTCTGTGTGCTTTACCAAGTATTTATACTCTGGTGCAACTAACTATTATGTGAGGAATTTGTCCATGTGCAATAAATACCAATGAAGCACAAAAAAAAAGATTATGTACTGTGTGTCTGTAAGGGGGGTCAGTGCTAATGGAAAAGACAGTTTATTTTGTTCGAAATATAGACTGGATTTCCCATAGAGCTCTTTTAATAGCTTTTCTTGACTCAAGAGCATAGCAAAATGCCTCTAAACCAAATAAGGTGTGCACCTACTGAGAGAGAGCTGCAGACTGGCCCTACATTTTCATAGCCGGTTCCAGAATATTCTAGACTACTTGGAGGTGTTTTCAAGATCCCATCTGCCACACTTGACTTAAGAAGTAACATTTGGGCTTGTGAATCTTCTTAAAAAAAAAAAAATGGAGTCAGGTAGCTCAGCAGCAGCGTTGTACAGACAACGCAGGAAAGGAGACTAGCCTGTGGAACCATCACTGTCTACTTAGAATTCGGTAAGTGGCATTCATAGTTGGTTTTCCAACAGAAAATCGCAGCCTGCAGAGTGTGCACGTGTATTCAGTGACTGTTTAGAACGCAAAATGCTTTACTGGTTAAGTGAAAATTCATAAAAGAGACTTTAAGTAAAGATTTTTCTCTTGTGTGATTAAACAGACCATTTCAGTGGAAGTTCTGGCTGGGCAGGTAACAGGGAGAAGTACGTCTGAAGTTTTAAATTTTCCTAACAAGATTATGACATTTAGTTCTCCTAAAATTAGTTCCTAAGGAAAGTATAGTGAAATTCTATCTTGGGATTAATTCTGCATTCTCCAAAATAACTTCAAGTATTTCTCTTTGTATTTTTAAACAAGCTTTTCATTTCATGATCGTATAGTAAGGAAACCAAAGTGAAGAGTACAAAGTTCTGGCTTATACTGAGATGAAACATGAACAAACTCTTCTCTTCCAAGGAAAGTCAAGACCAATTATCCTTTTTCTGCAATCAGATATTCTAAGGACCAGAAGAGAGGAGAGTCTTCTGAGAAAGGTTAATGTTGCCGATGTTTTAAGAGACCAGCGGAAAGTCGCATGAACAGTAGCCATTTCAACAAAAGCTGCTATGAAGTTTAACCCCTTTCTCCAGGAGAAAAAAAAGGCGGGGAGGGGTGGAGCAGGACATAGCAAGACTTACTAAAAAATAGAAAGATAAATACTTGAAGAATTGTATTTTGGAGAATGTTAAAATCAATTTTAGGATGACATCTCACTATCCTTTCCCCAAGGAACAAATACAGTCCATTTCTATCCTCCCTTCCCCCAGAGTGTGTAAGTCACATTTTGTTAGGGATTTTGTTCCTCTTTATTTTAAATCACACAAGATTAATAGACAATGTCTGGTTTCATCTGAAGAAACACTCAAATACCAGGTAATGCTTCACTTTCCTGTTTTGTCTAGATAAGTCTTTACATTTAAATAAATTTTTCCAGCCCCAAACTTACATATAGATCTGTCAAACCTTAGGTCTCAAAATCACAAAAGTCCTATAAACTTTAACAACAAATATAAATATATATATGGAGATATATATATAAAAGTAACTGTTTAGTATACAGATCTAAACTCTTTAGTGAGTTAGAGGAAACCACTATAATTCTGGGGCCAACTTATATGTTGTTTATATATGTTGTTGTTTAGTTGCTAAGTCGTGTCTGACTCTGCGACCCCATGGACTGTAGCCCACCAGGCTCCTCTGTCCATGGGATCTCCCAGGGCAAGAATATTGGAGTCAGTTGCTATTTCCTTCTCCAGAGAATCTTCTCAACCCAGGGATTGAACCCATATCTCCTGCATTGGCAGGCAGATTCTTTACCATTGAGCCACCCTACCGACCAATGTTGTTTTGAAGAAGACATTGACTTGTCCTAGAAATGTAGGAACCTGGGCTGCCCATCCCCATAGCTATGGCATTTGGAAGAGAAAACTGCCCATCCTGTTTAATCTGTTGAGACCATGTTCAACCGAAGTGACAGGAGGGAGTTAGTGAACAGGCAGAAAAATCAAGCTTACCCCCTAGGCTTGTGTGTAACAGTACTGAAGGCATAAACCTTAAAATTAAAAGTGAACATGTGACCAAGACTCACTGACTTGCATTTGAGATTATGCTTTGGTTACATACTGTAAAGTTCTCCGGAGATAACATGACGATATTCCAGCTTCTATAAATTCTCCCTCCAGTGTAGGAAAGTATACTTAGTATAGCAGATAGCTTCATCCTTTGGTGAACTTGCCAATGTAAAACTTTGCAAATAGAGCTTATTTTTTCAGTCTAGGCTTTCTTTGGAACTGGAATTATTAATAACTTCTAAGCGGCTATTGTGAAATCTTTCCTTGTTAAGCACATTTTCCTAGCTTATTTTAATTTCGCGTTTTCTTGAACGTGCTGACTTCCTCTGGCAAAATGTAAAATTGCCAGGCGGAAATTCTGCATGCAAAGCCTCAGGATGATATTAGCAGTCAGATTTTGAGCAGGAGCATCTAAGCGACGGTCAAAACGAAAATTATTAAGTTTTGCTATCATTTGTGAAAGACTTGAAAAAAAAGGTGGTTTTTTTTTTTTAACAAAGCTGGATCTATTAGTTCTCTGGAAGGAAAAAAAAATTTAACCTTAGCTGTAATTCAAATTAAACACATTGGCACAGATAATTTAGTTTTATTTGTACATTTCTGGTATAATATGCTGAGAAATATTAATTCTTTTGACTCCCTGCCAGTTTGCTACTAATCAAAATGGAGAAGATATGCACTGTTTGGATTATACCTAAAAATAGTTGTGCTGCAGTCACATCAGCAAATGGAATTAAATTAATTTCGCTTTCTTCTCCTGCACACACACCCTTCACATTATTTAAATTTCCATCTAGAATACTGCTTTTGAGTCTCATAGTCTGTGAATGTGTCCCAAATTGCACTGCTACATTGCGATTATTTTAAAGCAAATTTTATCAAACTACTTTTCAAGAAGTACACCTCTCCTGAAATTCCAATTTCTACCCTGCTCTCATTTAAAGAGTCTGTACTAAATAGTCCATATAATATAATCAAAGAAGTATTAATACTATGAATAGATACTTTGTGGATTAATTTACCTTCCGGTAGTCTTTTTAACATTTCATGGGAGGAGGGAGAGGGTTTCTGAATCAGTAAGACTTGGGTGGGCTGCCGTCTCTGGGGTCACACAGAGTCAGACACGCCTGAAGCGACTTAGCAGCAGCAGCAGGGCATTTGATGGGGCAGTTAATAAGCTTTCAAATGCAATTGCTCTAATGATAGACTGGAAAACAGCAGCTCCAAGGAGAAGCTGACACTATTCTGGCAATATTAGAGCATGATCTTAGCAGTACCCTAGAAAACATGGAAAGTCACCGTCTGCACCCCTTACACCTTTGTCTTCACTTTCACGTTGCCTTCATTCTGAAAGCATCTCTATCTTCTGTACCTGAAGAGAGTTCTAGTCTTGGACAAACCATATACTCACCAGCCTGTCTCTTGAGCATGTCTTCATTTCCTCTTGAATGAACTAGAACCATCTAGAACATTTAGTTCTAGATAAATTTGTCTTCCTAGAAGCATTAAAATCTCATGAACGGTTTCCTAAAACTCTTGATTTTCAACATCTCTCAATACTTAGAATTGTTGTTTTCTTTCAGCATTCCCTGGCTCATAGCTTTTTTTAGTATCAGCAAGAGTACACTGTTTTCTTCCTGTTTATGACATAGAACTTACCTGTGATGCATTTTAAATGTCTGAAGTTTGGATTTCTTCCTGAGAATTTCAGAGTTGCTCATAATTACGAGTAGAAAAAAATTTAAACTTTTGTCTGTACCGTTCCTATAAAAAGTCTTCATGTTAAGTTTAATATTTGGGATGTGGGGCTTTCTTAACAGACTTTATTTTTCTGTTTATCTCTATTTTTCGGTTAACTTATGACCTTGTCAGTTTTTCGGCATCCTGATTGCAAAAGGTAACATGAGCTGTTCCACCTTCAATCATTTCGTAAATTAGTTTTCCTAATCATTATTAGGCTAGCTGATTTGAGGGAATTGTGGGTAAATTTCTACCATAGGAGCGCAGAAAACTTGTTCAAGCAGTCTCAAGACTGGCTATTCTGGCTCCTCTGTAGTTACTGCTGTGCCCAGTGACCTTGGGGAAGTTAGCTGGTTTCCCTGCTGCTCAAGTTCACTTCCCACAAAGCCTGACTAGTAACCTTTGTTTGTAAATCCCTTTGAGATGCTCTGATAGAAGGAGTTCATAGATTTGCAAAGTCTATCATTTCTAATACTTCCTCCTGACCTTCTTTTCCCTTTCCCTGCAACTCCACCCACAAAATCCCCGTTTTTCTTTAAGTGAAAAGAACAACTAAGAATAGCAAAAAAAAAAAAAAAAAACCACACACAATACCCCATGCATCCCAACAAACAGTCCTTCACTTATTATTATACTTAAAAGTCCACAAAAACCACAACTGAATAAAATAATCTTCCCAAACATCGGATTAAAAAACCTGTTTGCTCTGTGCTAAGGAAAAGTGGCTGTTTATAATGATTCTGAACCCACAGCCACTTTGAGAAATGTAAGTCAATTTGGAAAGTTACTCAACTCTATGATTTTGCATTGAGTCGTAAATGGTGAAAGCAACTCTCTAGATGGTTCTCCTTTTCCTGGAAGAGCAATTCAGAGATGAACAGTGCTGAGAGCAATGGCAGTTTGTGTTTTTGTTTACCTCTTTTGTGACTTGCAGAGCATTGAATTTCTTTGTTCCCAACTTCATAAACAGTGGCAAACCTACAGGAACTTCACTGACTTAAAATATGTTACGCTAACTATAGAAACTCATCTGCAATCTTGAGGTCCTAGTTAAAAATGCTTTTAAACAGTAAACATTAAAGTCCCAATGACATTTTCTGCACTGAAGAGATTATTTTCTAAAGCCTTTCAAGGTAACGGTTTAATAAGATGCTCTTTATAAGGAATTTCTTGTGCTTAAATGATTCTATGGTCAATCTTGAAATCATGTGTGGGTTTTTTTTTTTTCCCCTTAGAAAAGGCATAACTAAGTAAAATAAATTGAAGAAACTTTGGCATGGGAAGGACCTTGATAGGTAAACAACACCATACTATATATAAAACAAATAATCAACAAGGACCTACTGTATAGCACAGGGAACCCTACTCAGTATTTTGTAATAACCTATATGGGAAAAGAATCTAAAAAGAATGCATGTATGTGTGTGTGTGTGTTTGTGTAACTGAATCACTTTGCTGTACACCTGAAAACAACACATTGTAAGTCAAATATATTACAATATAAGATAAAAATTAGCTTTTTCAAAAAATAAAAGATATGGGCAAAAAACCCCCAAAACACCCCCATACTCAAGAACCTAGAGATCAGCGCAGCCCAAGACTGATGTGATTGAATTTGAAGTATAAAGACCTGCGAACTTCCCTGGTAACTCAGCTGGTAAAGAACTGCCTTCAGTGCAGGACACCCTGGTTCGGTTGCTGAGTCAGGAAGATCCCCTGGAGAAGAGAATGGCTACCCATTTCAGTATTCTGCCCAGAGATCCTATGAGAGGAGCCTGGTGGGCTACAGTCCATGGAGTTGCAAAGAGCTGGACACAACTGAGCAACTAAGCACAAGCGCCATGATATTAATACATATGAAAAACAGGGCCCTCCCCCTCAGCTTTCTATGTGTTAATTCCATTTCCTATTAGAACCCACTTCAAATCCTTTCATCCCTCCTGTTGTTCAAATGGGAATCCCACTACCTCCCAGTTACAGGGATTTTTCCTGGCTGGAGACTGGGATGAGTTATAGCACAGGGCAGTGTTCAGTGCAGCACCAGACTTGGTGGCATCGATATGTCATCCTTCAGTAACTGTGCTGTTAATTTTTTTCAACATCACCAGGTCACAAAACTCCAAGGATCTGAAAAAATACTGTACCAAGTGACAAAGGGCAATATGAAAATTGTGAGTCCTTATAGTACTGCAAAAGCATTCTTGCAAGCACAGGACAATATAAATTTTACTCAAACCAGGCAACCAGTAGAACTCCCTCCCCAAACAGCAAGCATTTACAAGTCTCTTCAAACTTTTGGAGTGTTAATATACCTATATGGAGAAGTAATTTTTTCACAATAGAGGTGCTCAGAAGACCCCTGGGCAACTTAACTATTTGAAGGATGTCTGTGATTAGTTTTTGAGTTGCGATTCATATGTTTACCTGTTCCTAAAAGACTGAGGGTACTATGACGTCAGTGACTGTGCTATATGGGGTACATCCCCTGAAAACACTGGGCTTAATCCCAGGGCAATCACACTCTGGCTAAGGGGATTAGACACTCACAAGTTAAAAGTGACAAAGAATGAGGCAGATGTGGCTACGTGCCAGACACGTGGCCAAAAATAAGGGCTTTAGACCAGCTCTATCGAGTAGAAAACAATGCAAGCTGTAGAGTTCCGGTCCAAGATGGAGGAGTAGGACACGCACTCCTTTCCTCCTGCAAGAATACCAAAATCGCAATTGATTGAACAACCATTGATAGGAGGATGCTGGAACCCACCAAAAAAAGATCCCCCATGTCCAAAGACAAAGAAAAAGCAGCAACAAGATGGTAGGAGGGGCGCAGTTCAGTTCAGTTCAGTCACTCAGTCGTGTCTGACTCTTTGCGACCCCATGAACTGAAGCATGCCAGGCCTCCCTATCCATCACCAACTGCTGGAGTCTACCCAAACTCATGTCCATTGAGTCGGTGATGCCATCCAACCATCTCATCCTCTGTCGTCCCCTTCTCAATCTTCTCCCCTGCCCTCAATCTTTCCCAGCATCAGGGTCTTCTCAAATGAGTCAGCTCTTCGCATCAGGTGGCCAAAGCATTGGAGCTTCAGCTTCAACATCTGTTCTTCCAATGAACACCCAGGACTGATCTCCTTTAGGACAGACTGGTTGGATCTCCTTGCAGTGCAAAGGACTCTCAAGAGTCTTCTCCAGCACCACAGTTCAAAAGCATCAATTCTTCTGTGCTCAGCTTTCTTTATAGTCCAACTCTCACATCCATACATGACTACTGGCAAAACCATAGCCTTGACTAGATGGACCTTTGTTGACAAAGTAACATCTCTGCTTTTTAATATGCTGTCTAGTTTGGAGGGACACAAATGTAATAAAATCAAATCCCGTATCTGGCGACCCACAAACTGGAGAACAGTAATACCAAAGAAGTTCTCCTACNAAAACCATAGCCTTGACTAGATGGACCTTTGTTGACAAAGTAACATCTCTGCTTTTTAATATGCTGTCTAGTTTGGAGGGACACAAATGTAATAAAATCAAATCCCGTATCTGGCGACCCACACACTGGAGAACAGTAATACCAAAGAAGTTCTCCTACAGTTGTGAAGATTCTGAGCTTTGTGTCAGGCTTCCCAGCCCGAGGATCCTGCAAAGGCACTGGGACCCCCAGGGAATCTGACTTTGAAGGCCAGTGGGGTTTGATTACAGGAATTCCATAGGACTGGAAGAAACAGACTCTTGGAGAGCACAAACAATGCAAGCTGTATGATTGATTTTGTATATCCTAGCAGCCACTTTATTTGAAACTTTTTATTTTATACTGGAGTATACCCAGTTAACAAAGTTGTGATAATTTCAGGTACACAGCAAAGTGACCCAGCCATACATTTACATGCATCTTATCAATAATCTCAGATATGCAGATGATACCATCCTTATGGCAGAAAGTGAAGAGGAACTAAAAAGCCTCTTGATGAAAGTGAAAGAGGAGAGTGAAAAAGTTGGCTTAAAGCTCAACATTCAGAAAACGAAGATCATGGCATCTGGTCCCATCACTTCATGGGAAATAGATGGGGAAACAGTGGAAACAGTGTCAGACTTTATTTTTTGGGGCTCCAAAATCACTGCAGATGGTGACTGCAGCCATGAAATTAAAAGACGCTTACTCCTTGGAAGGAAAGTTATGACCAACCTAGACAGCATATTCAAAAGCAGAGACATTACTTTGCCAACAAAGGTCCGTCTAGTTAAGACTATGGTTTTTCCAGTAGTCATGTATGGATGTGAGAGTTGAACTGAGAAGAAAGCTGAGTGCCGAAGAATCGATGCTTTTGAACTGTGGCGTTGGAGAAGACTCTTGAGAGTCCCTTGGACTGCAAGGAGATCCAACCAGTCCATTCTGAAGGAGATCAGCCCTGGGATTTCTTTGGAAGGAATGATGCTAAAGCTGAAGCTCCAGTACTTTGGCCACCTCATGCGAAGAGTTGACTCATTGGAAAAGACTCTGATGCTGGGAGGGAGTGGGGGCAGGAGGAGAAGGGGACGACAGAGGATGAGATGGCTGGATGGCATCACCAACTCAATGGACGTGAGTTTGAGTGAACTCTGGGAGTTGGTGATGGACAGGAAGGTCTGGTGAGCTGCAGTTCATGGGGTCGCAAAGAGTCAGACGCAACTGAGCGACTGAACTGAACTGATCCTCCTCCAAACTCCCCTCCCATCCAGGGTACCACATAAAATAGAGCAGAGTTCCCTGTGCTCTAATTTTTTAAAGTGAAGAATAAACAGATGAAGCTAGCATTATCATTTCAACATGAAATTAATATAAAACCATATGAGTAGATGCTGTCTTTTATACTAAATCTTTGAAATCTCACGTTCACCTTATGCTTGTAGTCTTCTCAGTTGAGACTGACCACATTTCAAGCTACGGCCCTGACATTTCAGCTCTAGAGTTCAGAGCAGGGAGTGGATGGATAGGGTGGCATAAACTAGAATCTTGGTGATGTAGTAGGTCTTGGATAAGGTGATTAAATATTGTGAACAGCCATTCTACAAGAAGCCACAAGGGGAAGAAAACTGCTTAAACAACAGCAGAGAGCTGTAGATAGTCGAGATGAAGTTTTAGACAATGAATAGCCAATTGCAGACAGTATATGCATTGATGAAGCAATTAGAAGATGAAACTGGAAAAGTAATTCCAGAGCAGATCAGAATGTAAATGTAAAAGTATTGATCTCTAAACTCCCCTGAAGCTTGCAGATTGATGAGCAAGAGTGTCACGACACAAACAGTAGCTGAGACTGACTTGGCATCAGAGGCAGGACAGCTGGCTCTCACATCTTCAACTTCAAAATAATTCTGAGTTAAGTAAATTCAATAACCATATTTTATAAATCAAAAGACTAATATTTATTTCATCTCATATAGTAAATATGAGCTCATTATTAAATTGGCTTTCTGGTTTTCATATATCAAACCCAGGGGCTGACTCAGAGAAATGCATCCTTAACAAGCACATTTCTTTTTTTTTTTTCCTTTTGTGTGGCACACAGGCTCCTCCTTATGTCTCATGAGTTTGGTTGCCCCGTGGCATGTGGGAATCCTGGTTCCCTGACCAGGGACCACACCTATGTTCTCTGCATTGGCAAGTGGATCCTTAACCACTGAACCATCAGGGAAGTCCCCCAAGCAGGTTCCTGAGAGCATAAGTCTGAGGGCCTGTTAAAGCCAAAAGGTTCTGCCCTCCTTTGAAGGGAAGGTATATGAACTCAGGTGATTTTTTTGAGAAAACAGGTAACCAGTCTTGATCAAGTCTAGGTATCTGACTGCTAAGTCCATCTGTTCTTCATGTCACCAAACCACATGTCTGTTCCCAATAAGACTGGAAGCTCCCTTAGGATAAAGGCCTTGTCTTTTTATCTTTGACTGTCTAATACCCGACTCATTGCTGGGCACAAAGTATGAACTCTGAATTTTCATTGACTAGATTTAGCTGGAGGCAGAGAACCAAGGTCTCTAACTTCTGCGGCAATCTAAGCACAGAGGGACAACAGGTCTTGCTAGAGCAGTTCACTGTGAGATGTGATGGAACCCTCTATTTCCTTTGAAATTCAGATTTTAAAAAAAAACTTTTATTTTTAAAAATAAAATTACTCATGAAAACATTCTAAAAATGTACAGTTTTTCATTTTTAGCAAAGTATAATAAAACATAAACCCCCCAAAACAGAATACTTGACATTTACAATTGAAAATCAAATTAGCAGAATATTAAATATTTACAAAGCTATATCTTTTAAAAGTATTTATAAAGTTACATGCAATTTTGTAGAATTGACATAAAAGAATGACTCATTCAAAAGTGGGAGAATTCTCCTTCATTCCTAAAAAGAAAATATGTCCAACAGAAGTTGTGAAGATTCTTGAGTACACAGGGTCTTTGGTATTGAGACTGAAATTCAGATTTTCACCATAAGATAAAAATAATAGTTTCTCTCAGAAAGGTGCTAAGTCTCAAGTTGCAACATATATGGGGCATTCTTTGCTAATGTTACAGGATACAATGAAATGATTTCCCAAATATTTCCAAGAAATGGATTTATTTCTAGAAACGGCACATAGATTACTGGAATGTATTTCAGCAACATAAATTCAATGACTGTGAAGGCGGAATACCCTTTATGAAAATCTCTATAATTATTCTTTAAAAATAGACATTTCACTAACATTGTTAAATAAGAACTGTTCTAGGCTCTAGGTTCAGTTGTCAGTGTATAAAATACTTGATTTATTTGTGGTATATTGTATTCTGTTTTAAATGGAGTTTATTCCTTGCTAACTGAAAGATTTATAGCCATTTATCTTACTAGGCTTTACAAGGAAAAAGCCCTTTTCCCCACCCCAATTTTTTTCCCAGACTCCCATCAGTCAACACAGCTAGGAGAATCAAATTGTGTTTCACTGACTTATAGATTTCAGTTTTAAATTTTATTTCTGCATTCCTGTCCTACAAAAAATAATAATATATCTATTAAAAATGTATTTGTAGTAAACAAACATCAGAGCCCTCTCAAAGGTTGCATATCCCATGTAAGTCTTTTCCACTTGAAACAGATACATAATCATTGTCTTCCTATCTTAACACAAGAAAGAGTTCATGTTGACTCTTTAGCTGATTTGAGAGAAATTATATGGATTCTTGTCTTTTGACAATGCATTAGGACTTTGCTGGTATACATTTTTTAATGTATGTGTGTACTCAACACGGTAGAGTTCATTTTAAATAGCATTTCATTTTCTTTATCTGGCCCAGATTATTGTTTGTAACATACACCTGAAAAGTTGGGGGAGAGGGCAGTAATGTGGAGTCAGATATGAGGAACACACCCAGGGAGGGCATGACCTTCCAGCACTTACAGGTCCTCAACCTTGAACACTCAGAGACATATTTGGTAAGAATGCACTTCTCTGGATCATCTCCTGAGAATATATATAACATCAGAGAGCCAGTTCATTATAACTGTCATAAACCTATTACACTCCCTTGAACACGATCAGATCTTCTGTCTATACGCAGAGAAGAAAATTATAATCACAAGGTTGCTTAGCAAGCATGGGGGCAGAAGGAGGAAATCTGGTTGCAAAACTTAATATTAAGGGCATCTGGCTAAGATTTATCCATATATTCACTTCTACCATGTGCTGGAATACCAGAAGTCTGCTGGCTTTAAGACCAACTCTCTTCTCTCCCCTAGATAGGGCATGGATGGGCACTGACAACAGTTGACTCCCTGTCTCTCTTTTTTCTATTACCAATAGCCACTGCACTCCTCCTTACCCCGGTAGATGCCTTCTTCCTTTATAGAAGTTAGGACAGGTGAGCAGGTCATCATCAAGTTGTTGATTTAGCTCTTTCTTAATAAGGACAGCATATCTCTACTCTCATCCATTTTTCGGGATTAATGGAGGGTGGGAGTGGGGAGAATATTTTGCTGGCTTCCCTACAACACTGAAATTAAAGCATATTCCCCATAGAAAAGCTCCTGGTTCCATCTTCACATTATGGGAACCCAGGGGGGTTGTTTTATCCAATTTTTAAAATTTCAGTACAATTTTTAAGGGCTGCCTTCCATTCACAGTTATTACAATATATCAGCTATATTTCCTGTATTGTAAACTATATCCTTGAGCCTATCTTCCACACAGTCCTGTGTGCCTCTCTGCCTCCCTGCTGGTAACCACTAGTTTGCTCTCTGTATGTGTTAATCTGCTTCTTTTTTGCTGTAATCAGCAGCTGTATTTTTTCAGATTCTACACAGAAGAGATACTATACAGAATATGTCTTCCTCTGTTTTATTTCACTTAGTATAACGCCCTCCAAGTCCATTCACATTGCTGCAAATGGCAAGTTTTCATTCTGCTCTTCGGCTGAAGAACATCCCGTCATGTATATATATCCTACCTCTTTATCGACTCATCTGTTGAGGGACACGTAGGTTGCTTCTGTATCTTGGCTATTGTATGTCATGCTGCTGTGAATACTGAGGTGCAGGTATATTTTCAAATTAGTGTTCTTGTTTCCTCAAATATATACTGAGGAGCAGAGTTGCTGGGTCATACGGTACTTCTCTTTTTAGTTTTCTGTGACACCGCCATACTATTTTCCATAGTGGTTGCACCACTTGACATTCCCACACACACTGTACAAGGGGAACCCAGGTATTTGATTCTCTTAATCTTGCTAACAAAGATCGCATTATTTCTCTTTCACGCAATGATATGATCTCTTTCTTAACATACACTAGATGTATGTCCGTCTAGCCAGTCAAGCATTCTCCCTCTGATCTGCACATTAGATGAATTTGAACTCTAACTGCATGTTCCTGATCCATATGGTAGAAACCTCTTAGCTACACTTGACTCTGAACCGCTGAGAGTTGGACACAACTGAGTGACTTCACTTTCACTTTTCACTTTCATGCATTGGAGAAGGAAATGGCAACCCACTCCAGTGTTCTTGCCTGGAGAATCCCAGGGATGGGGGAGCCTGGTGGGCTGCCGTCTCTGGGGTCGCACAGAGTCGGACATGACTGAAGTGACTTAGCAGCAGCAGCAGCAGCAGCAGCCTGGAACTCTGAACAGATGTCTAAGAGTTGAATCTAGGAGAGAAAAATGGTGATTTTTGCAATGGCACTAAGGGATTAGACTCACAACCTAACTCATTTTAGATTATAATTTTAGAGCATGGAAGATGCAAACTTTACAATTTGCATGGAAGATGATTATATTGTTAGGCTTTCTGTTTTCAACCAATGCAAGAATACACTGTCGTTTGATTAGACTGCAAATACAGATATTTACCTACTATGCACTAGGCATAGTAGGTAAATATGGAGCAAGACAGACACACAGGCCTCAAAATGAAGCAGCTACTCTATATCATGTTTCTCCCGTATATACCTTCAAAGCATTAGTAGAGACAGGGTGAACCAGCGCTTTTTAAAGTTCTTCCTCAAAGATCCGAAATAACTTACTGTGTGCCAGTCCACTTTGGAGAGATGAATACTTTGTTCTTCTTTTAAGACTGACCACACAGACACCAACACACAAACTTACAAAAGATTTTTTAGGCAAAATATATGGTTCAGGTCCACAGACTTTTACCTGGGGTCCCATGGGGGAAGATGTGTTTTGGAATTCGGAATCTGTGGGCCTCTAAGAAGACAATCCGGTGCATAGACTTCATATTACAGAACGTCCTAAGCAGAGTACAGGTCAGCATTCCATTATCAAACATGAATGTCTCTGCAGTGAAATGTATGATTATTCATACTGAGTAGATAAATAATAACTATAAATAGTCTCACGCCACTTCAGGTCAAATTCTTGCTGCCAGATGAGTTCAAGTCAGGTCACATTTACTCTCAAGTGAGTTACAGAAAAATCTCCATCTTCAGAGCTCTCTAGATTTGGGGACTAAGAGTAGACCTGTATTATGGACTGTTCTTTTGTAAAATGTCATCTACTCATTAGGAAGGCAAGGAAACATTTAAACCTACCAAATAAGTTAAGTCAATTAATTTACAAGTAGTATTATTTAGCAAATACTGTCCAATGAGGAATAAACTCAGTTATTTGAATAAAAACAGGTATTTTAAAATGGCAGTTACAGGGAGATTTGATATAATAGGCTATATCCTGTTACCAGACTTTAAAAATGGTGGAAGTCTTGATAGTGACTGGTGAGCAACATTTTTGGAAACAGTTAACAAGAGCCAATATGTTACACAGCCAACCTACTGCTTGTCAGAGGCAACATATCAGCTATGAAAATACTCTTGATTAGTACAAGGCTAATTTCAGAGAATCTCAGGATTGGCATCACTTTAATATAACTGTAATCCAACCACCTCTTAGAGCAAAGAATTTTATCCTTAGCTCACCAAGCCCTTAAAGATTACAAAAGGAAAAAAAAAAAAAGAGGAGGAAAGGTTACGATCTTCAGAAAGATGCACCCACAGGATAAGTGTCACAATCTTTTCCAAGGGATCTATCGACCCTGAGATAAGAATCCCTGCCTTAGATGCTTGCCATATTTGAAAAGAAAGCTAATGTTTTATAATTTCACAGCAGTCTTAATACTCTGGAGAGCCTCTATATTTTAAGTTTCTCATAAATTTACTGTGGTCTTATGTGTTAGTGGCTTCCATGACATTTATCTCAACTTATGATTTTCTATGCAATATTTATAAGATAAATAGTTTTGAACTCCCTGTGACCCTTTATTGTAAAGGTTGAAAAGGAAGCATGATGACAATTTTTTGGCTTTTCTTTTTACGTTTTTTATATCCCATAGCATGCATGACTCTGGGAGGGGGGGAGAAGAAAAAGAAATCCCCTAAGGAAAAGACGTAATTTTCCTACTAACAAATTTATCAAGCATCAGTTTTCAATTTGACATTAACTGGGATGTGAAATGGCATAAATTTTCTAAGTGTGAGGCTGTCATGGGAGAAAGGAATTGGTTTCTGGCATCAGATCATAATTTAGATTTGTCAGTATTAGGTACACCATTTGTTTTCTTTGATGTTTTTAGGCATCCCATAGGAGAGGATTCTGCATATGTTGCAGTAAACACTTCTTTCTATGCAGTTATCCAAACAGTTCATCGAGAGCATCCTTCTCAATTTTAGCATCTCAAAGACTCTGACTCACCAACACCAGTACCCTGGCACATCCACAGAAGGAGTGCATGAACTCCACAATCACAAAGAAAAGACGGATTTCTCTTTTTGCAAGAAATTAAGACAGCAATGGTTCCTGCCAGACATGGACAGAAAAACTGCCCTGCAGCCTCTTTCCAGCTTGTCTGGTGAAATTGAACATAAACTGTTCTAAGGGCAAGGTGGATCTTAGCTGAAATCTCACCCTGTTACTAGGCATCTTCCACTAGCTTGCCACACCATCTTCATGTCCACCCAAGGACTATGCAAGGAAAAAACCAGGCAGGTCAACAGGATCACAGCCAAGTCAGATGACAGGCTCCTCGCCCTTCCTACACGTAATCTCATCATCAGGCTCAGCCCAGGGCCTGGGGAAAGTGATACAAAGCCGTCCTTAGGTCAAGTGGCCAAGGGATGTGGAGGATTTCCCTTCCCATTGTTATCCTTCAGGACCACTGCTTCACCTCTCCAATAGGAGAAAAGCTCTCAGTCATAATAATCCTCGGGTTCCTGTGCTGCTCTTCAGTGTCTAAGACATACCATGAACATTACGAAAGATAGAATCTGATATATCCTGAAAACTTCATGCTCACTTAAAGAATCAGACACAAACGCCATATATTCCATGATTCCATTTGCATGAAATGTCCAGAATAAGCCACTCCATAAAGACAGCATGTAAATGAAGGGATGCCAGAGGCTGGGAGGAGGGGTCATAGAGAACATTTAATGGATGTGTAGTTTCCTTTGGAATGATGAAAATGTTCTGGAACTTAAGAGTGATGATGATTACCTCTTTTAACATGTGCTAAATATAACTGAATTTTGAGCTTTCAAATGGTTAAGATGGTGAATTTATGGTATGTGTCTTTTACCACAATAAAGAGAAATCTGAAAGGGTCCTTTTCTTGCAATTTCATTTCTGTAGACAAAAACATATAAGGTAAAGATTGGGGAAGATTCTTCAACAAAAGACAATGGGAGAGAATTTATTCTAGCTTCAAAAATGGATTTATTTTTATCAAATAGTTAAATTCATTTTTATTTATTTTTATTAAATTTTATTTTTATTCTAGCTTCAAAAGTAGTCACTTATTTTTATCAAATTTTTATCAAATTTATTTTTGGAAGCAACCAAGGAAGAATCTTAGTCTTCATAAGCCAATGCAATTCCCTCATCTCACAATGCTAAAGGGGTTTCCCAGGTAGCGCTAGTGGTAAAGAATTTACCTGCCAGTGCAGGAGATGTAAGAGATGCAGTTTTGATCCCTGGGTCAGGAAGATTCCCTGGAAGAGGGCACAGCAACCCACTCTGGTACTCTTGCCTGGAGAATCCCATGGACAAAGGATCCTGGTAGACTACAGTCCATAGGGTTGCAAAGAGTCGGATATGACTGAAGTGACTTAGCATGCATACTGCTAAGAAGTTAAGGCTTTTGTGGTAACCTGGCCTTGGGAGCAGACATCCAGCTTTGAATCTGGTTCTGCCAGATTCTGGCCTACTGGTCTACATGGAGGAATGCCATCTTGGCAAATCTTAATTTCTCAGAAGAGAAAGTCAAATGAATATTTATAGGATTTTAGGATCTAGTCTCAAGTGACTTGTCTTCCTTGGAGCTCAGCAGGTAAAGAATCTGCTTGCCAATGCAGAAGATGCAGGTTCAGCCCCTGGGCTGGGAAGATCCCCTGGAGGAGGAAATGGCGACTCACTCTAGTATCCGTGCCTGAAAAATCCCATGGACAGAGGAGCCTGGTGGGCTACAGTCCATGGGGTAGCAAAGAGTCAGACAAGACTGAACGATTGAGCACACACTCACTCAAGCAACATATAGCCAGTCTTCCATGTGCAGCTGACTGAGACTGGGTGGAATTCATAGCATCAGAGGCGCAGTGAAGACAGCAGGGCCAGGAGACTGAAACAAGTCTTGACTAACTATTGTCTGGGTAGCTGGCTGTTCACCTATTGCTTTGGATAAATTGACCTGTAAGAAGCAAAGTGTGAAGTTATTATTGGTTTACAGCCTTGTTGTTCCTGAGGGCAGGGTTCCTGGAACAAACAAGCAACTCCTGTTGACTTGCATAGTCTGTTTCAGGCTCTAAGAGTTCTGTCATGTGATGTAGGGGGTCTCAGAGGCTCTATAGTTACATGTCAAGCATATAACCAGCACCGACATTCAATAAATCATTTATTTGCTCCCGAAATCTCACCACCACTCCCACTAAACACTTACTCCTAAATGATGAATCTCAGCCAGAACTAGAACCAAGTTTTCCACCTTGCATTCTAGAACCCTCACCATGATTGAGTTGGGTACCACTCAATAAGCAAGTTAATTCAATCACAGTAAAAAGCTCCAAATCTTTTTGCCACACCGAATGAAGAAGCCACAGAGCAAAATGGTAACCATGCCTGGGTCCTAGGCTTTCTGTCACTGAACTTGTGACCCTAGGCTAATTATTCGCCTCTTCAAGCCTCCCTTCCTCAGGTGGAGAATAAGGATGGTTATGCTTAGCACTCAGTATATATTCAGCTAATTTTTAAAATTAATAAATCCATACTCCCAAATTCTAGTTTCAATTCCTTTTCTAAGGTTTGACAGGGAAGATTTTGGTTTGGTTTTGTACATATTCCTGATCTTCTGGGAGGACCTGGGTGTGGCTCTCAGGATGCTGAGAAAGCAACCTTTCCAGTGGCATCCGGAGCCTGGCCTACTCAAGAGAATGACACAGAATCCCTTGGGACATGAGGGACCCACAGAGTTTAAACCGAAAAAGTCCACACTGTTTAAATGGGCAGCCCCAAAGTTTGATGATCTGATTTTGTTGCTGTTCACTCGCTCAGTCATGTCCAACTCTTTGTGACCCTATGGACTACAGTTCATCAGGCTTCCCTATCCTTCACCATCTCCAAAAGTTTGCTCAAACTCATGTCCATTGAGTCAGTAATGCCATGCAACCATCTCATCTTCTGCTACTCCCTTCTCTTCCTGCCCTCAATCTTTCCCAGCATCAGGGTTTTTTCCAATGAGTTGGCTCTTTGCACCAAGTGGCCAAAGTATTGGAGCTTCAGCTTCAGTATCAGTCCTTCCTGTGATGACTTTCATTAAGCTTAAATTCTCTTTCTGAATACTTGCCTCTTCTCCTTTCCTGTAACGTTCAACACCCTTCATGAGCAAAACTGTTGACATTTTTATTTTATTTTTTTGGCCACATTCTGTGGCCTGTGGGACTTCAGTTCCCCAACCAGGGGTTGAACTGGGTCCTTGGCAGTGAAAGCACAGAGTCCTAACCATTAGACCACCAGAGAATTCCCCACTGTTGACATTTTTAGCTGCTACCTTTCAACATACTTTTCTGCCTATGAGTCGAATACAACAGTTTCTGTTTCTGTATTTATTTATATAAACTAGCAGTCTGTCTGACCTGTAGAACTAACCACATCCACATGGCAGGTTAAATCTATGACACAAGAGTATTGTAAATAATTCCTATTCTGGACACTTCCAATGGAGGCATCAGAAAAGAAGGCCCCCAAACTAGGTATGGGAATGCCACAGGTTCTAATGCCCTCTGCTCCCGATAAGTTTGGGGGAATAATTTTATATCTTTTAACCACAAGTTGAATCTGAAAAAGGCTGCTGGTTGAATAGGGTAACAGCTAAGATCTTTTCCTATCTCTGATGAGCTGTAACTACCTACTTTAACCAGGGATGTTTTCTTGAAAGTTCATGATCTCCTTGAAGGCAAACTCAATAACATTCTCATGGGTTTTATAAGAGATTAAAGTTAACAGGTTAATTTGTATCTTTCTGTCCAGAAACATTTATTGCACTCTAACTAGAAGCCAGGTATCACCACAGGTAATGGAAACAGACAGCTGCTAATCCTGACCGCAAAGGAGAGCTCACAGCCTGGTGGATGAGCAGCCAGTGGAAGCCCCAAATTGAATTATGCAGCGTTTACTCTGAGGCCCCCAAAGAGGGAACAGACTGGAAAATAGACGGGGACAATTAGGGAGAACGTCTCCCACAAGCTATCAAGGGAGCTGGAACTTGGTTGATTCTGTAGTTTTTGCCAAGATGAAAAGGGCATTCCAAGCAGAGGAGAGAATTTTCCAAAAGCACAGATGCAAGAAAGAATAGGCTGGATTCTGAAGACAGCAAGAACATTTGTGTGGCTGGAGCATAAGGCTGCCAAGGCTAGGGCAGTGGGAAAGAGACTCTGGATAAACAGGCAAAGGCTAGACAGGGAAAGAGTTTATAATTCTTACCAGGAATTTTGAAGTTCCTTCTGAAGGGCAGAGAGTCATTGAAGGTGTTAAGTAAAAGAAGCCCCAAGTTAGATTTGAGTTCCATCACACGTACTGAACAAGAACAGGAGGAATGGACCAGTGAATAGAACTGGAAAGGAGGAGATGGGTGAAATGAGTCAAGACGATGAGAGGAGGCCATAAATTACAGAAAGGATGGCAGGACCAGAAGCAGGTTTTGTTGGGGGGGACACTCAAGGAAACAGAGTCAGATGTGTAGTTGGAGGTTCTTGAGTCTCATTTGGACACACAGAGTGAGAGGTTCACTAAGGCTAGATACAGAGGTGTGGGAGTTGTTGGAGCACCTCCGGGGAGAAGTTAAAAGTGAAAACTTTCTAATACTATAAACAAAACTACAACAAAATACGCAAGAAAATAATGGTAAGGAAGGCACAGGCCATTTCTGCAGTTTTCCTTAGGCTATTTCCTATGTCTTCACAGATAAGCATCTCTTCTTTATAGCCAATTCTGACACTAGATAATAGCAAGTAAGAGAAGTACAGGTTCACAACAAGATTACAGAACAGACTGGACATGCGCAACACACTTCGGGTGTCACTGTCTCCCGTCACCCCAGGTGGGACCACCCAGTTACAGAAAAATCAGGGCTCCCACTGATTCTACCTTGTGGTGAATTGTATAATTACGTCACTATCTATCACAAAGTAGTAATAATAAAGTATACAATAAATATAAAAAAAGAAAAAGGAAAGTTTCTGGAATTATTAAATATATATATATATATATGCATGCAAATGTGTGTTTGGCATTTGTGTGGGGGTCTCCTTCCTCGTTCTAAGGAAAGATGGTACATCAGCTTTAAGCCAGGGGAGTTGCCCAAGAATAGCTAGGAAAAAAATTACATTCACTTCTTTCTGTTTGAGTTTGTTGTCCAATGTCTGTCGGACTTAGCCCTCCATCACTGAAAGAATGCGTTTGGCCCCAAGGACTTGGTATCAGGCAGACAGCATATTTCTGACTTTAGAAGTGGCACTGTTAGAATAAAGAGCCTGAGAACCGGAGCTGCTGCCAGAAATAGCCGGGTCAATTCACCCACTTCCAAGAAGGTCACCCAGCTTCAGAACAGGGTGCAGGCAGATTGAAGCAGAGTCTTGGCACTGCCCCGGCTTCGTCAGTCGGTTGCAAAACTCACGGCTCTTAGCTCCCCTGATTGAGAGAGCGCTGGTGTTGACCGGGCACTTGCTGTTTCTCTGCTGTACTGCTTTCCCAGCTGTGTCACTGTTTCCAGCTGACCTCCGCTAAGCAGCCAGTCTCCCTTCTGTCTTTAACAGCTACCTGTTGAGAATCCTACTTTTAATGAACAATTAGAACCTCAGAGCTGTCATCTGTCAGGTTTTAAATGTTTGTTAAAAAGAGAGTCCCAGGCACATAGTCATTAGATGACACAAACCCAGAAACAATAGCAAAAGCCAGAGACAGCAGGAGGTGTTAATCATCTGAATTCATCACCACACCTCAGCTGGGAAAGGGAGGGCCAGACTCAGAAGCAAATCATAAGGAAATGGAGGGTTGTGGTCCTTAACGGAAGCAGCTCTGCTGGCCCATGAGAAACTATTAATACCTGGGGACATCCTGTTCATATTAGTAACTGTAGCTATGCTTTCGTGGAGGGGGCGCTTAGACTAGGAATTGGAAAAATAGGGTAGTATCTCAAGAACAGTATGTAACTTGGGAGAATACTTTGAAACAATAAGTGATTTTTCTTTAGTGTTTCTTATTTTATGTAACACTACACTAAATGCTTCTATGGATCACATTGCTTGGTCTGAAAGAATACTGTGATACGGGTCCTGTGTCAGCCCATTTGACTGATGAGGAAACTGAGGCTTCGTGAGGTCAAATGACTTTGCCCAAGAATCCAGAGCTGGGGAGTGGCTGCCAGAGCTCTGGGGATCCAAGCACTTTTCTCCAGAGCCTTCCCTCTCTTTTTCACACGACTGCCCTACCTAGAACACCAAAATGCCCTTTTATGGGTTCTAAAATGGGCACACCGCCTCCCCACCCCCATCCCACTGGGCTCTTATTCCTGCTGCACTTTATTGGATGCATGGAGACTTGGCTTTCCATCAAGTGATTGACTCTCCCAGTCCTCTTCAGCTGGGGAGCGGAGGTTGGGGTTTATTCCATGGCCCCATTCTCCCTACCTCAACATGGTACCATGATGACCTGGGTCATCACAGACACTCAGGATGTCCAAAGATACAAATCCAAGGACACATCTACACTTCTTCGTTAAAGATCACATTTTTAATTTTAGTAGCTCCTTTTGTTTCATCCAATTTCCTTTCTCAGGCCAACACATTATTTTTTTTCGTTCCCATGCACAATGGAATATGTGCTTTTCTTTCTGAGCTATACCCTATGTAACTCACGTCCATGGTCTTGCCCCCACAGTACTTTTCTACCATTTCCCTGATTTTTGGAAATTGAAACCTCCATATATGGAACCCTAGGACAGAATAGGCTATTGAATTCAGTTGAGCAGAAGACCTTTAAATAGCAGCTCCTGGAACACTGCACTACACGTTAACAACCACTGCAGGGGTCGGGTGGGGAGGGGGTGGAAGCAATACAGTCCTGACTAATTGACAATCACTCAAAACTTAATACAAAGCATCTCTGAAATGCAAATTGTTAAGTGTTTTTTGAAACCTATCTGTATACCTGTGCTGAATACAACATACAAAAACATTTCCAAAGAACTTATTGTCTGATTACACTCAAATGAATAATTAGAGGAAAATGTGATACATAATCAAGTGTTAAAATGTGCAGAAGGTGATTCAATTGATCAAAGTCTACTGTGCAATCACATTTCAGATACACATCTACAATACAAAGTGAGCCATCATTTTCTTGCTTAAAAATTACACAGAAGTTCGTAATTTTCTATGGGAAGCTTTGAGGTCAGGCTAAAGACAGCAGGCTAAACATCAGTTTTAGCCTGATGTCTTTCTTCCTGGTATTTAGGCTTTCCCTTTATCTGAACTTCATTTTACTATCCTTGAATTATTTAATAGGAAATGCAGTCACTATAACCACAAACAGGGCTTTTCATTGCATATCAAAATTATTTCCTCATTACCTACTTGCTCCTTAGAAGCTGTTTCGAAAATGTACTCTCTAAGATAATACTTTTCTTAAGATTTTATTTTGGGGATCAAAGTAACGATAGTCCTTTCTTCCTCCATCTCCTGAAATTCATCTGCTGGGAACCCTGATGCCACAGAAAGGATTCTCAAGCTCTCCGAGAGAAAATACCTGATAAACTTTACAGCCAACGTGAGACTGGAGACGAGAAGACAAGCGCGGCTGGGAGAGGACCATACACAGAGGCCTTCTGAATTCCTTTTTCAGTTTCTAGTGCTGCAGATAAGTTTTTCCATGAAGCAGTCCAACCCCTGTTCCTGCAAGACCTGTTTTTTGTTTTTTTTTTTTTCAATAAGTCGGTAAACCAACTGGAGCTTCTGTCAAGTCTAGTGACTCTGTATAAATGGATGCAAATATAACTTGACATGTTCATTTCTTTCTAGAAAACAATTTATATCCATAGAATCATGGAATCCCATAGCTGAAAGGACCTTAACAGTCACCCAGTCCAAACACCCACCTCATGCTGGAATTGCTCATTTCTAAAGAAATCTGTTTTCCAGAGCAGCTGAGCTGAAGTCCCAGAATCAGATGTCCTGCTCATCTCTGTCCCATTAAGGAAGTTCAATGTGAACATCGTCTCATTGGTGATTATTTTTGCTGGGTGGTATGGATAAATCACAAGGGATAGGTTTAAAATGGATTACTAACAGGTTGAACTAGAAATTGATTTTTTTTTTTTTTTTGCTCACCCCAATGGCTAAGGTACACCTCTGTATTTCTATTTTTCTTTTCTTTCCAGAAATATCTGTACTTCTGAAAATTCTGGAACATTTATCATTTTATTATAAATCTCCTCTAAATAGATGCAGTTTTGAAAACTCCCATCAGTCACCCATGAAACAGGATGAGTAGTTTGAAACTGAAGGCCTGCAAAACTGATCAGAACAGAATAAATACAGGAACTGGCAGAGACACAAGAGATGAAAAACCCAAGGACAGTAGCTGAGAGAGTGTCCTCGCAGACACATGCTCACCAACTGGGGGCGGCTCAATCGATGGATTGTGGGGAGAGGAGACCAGAGTTTCTGAGAAGTGTTTAGTAGAGAGTCTTGCCAGACAGGAAGCTCTAACCTGTCCAGTGACCAAGAGAATTAAGAGTGCTGACTTCATTTCCAGACATAGGAGCTAAAGAAAGAAACCTGTTGTTAGACTATAGGCCTGATTAGCAAATTCAGCTGAAAAGAGATAAGTTGACTAAATGGGATAGAATTACTTGTAATAACCTTGGTGTATTTAGTCTGTAGTCCCAAAACTTATATGATAGTGCAGTAAAAAGTTTTACTACAAATGATTATGTTGATTAAGCCAACATGGGTTTCCCAGCTGGTGCTAGTGGTAAAGAACCCACCTGCCAATGCAGGAGATGCAAGAGACTCCAGTTTGATCCCTGGGTTGGGAAGATCCCTTGAAGAAATGGCAACCCACTCCAATATTCTTGCCTGGGAAATCCCATGGACAGAGGAGCCTGGCGGGTTACAGTCCATGGGGTCGCAAACAGTCCGACACGACTAAGCACACACACCTCACACCTCTTGTCAACATGGAGAAGGGATTCCAGGAAGGGGAAAGGAGTACAAGAGCAAAGAAAGAAACGTGGTTCATGGAGGTGCAACCAGCAGAAAGCACCGTTAGCAACAGCAGCCCCAGAGGTTTCTGTCTCATTCTCACCCAAGAATTAAACAGAAGGACCTTATGCAAAGGATCAGATTTGATTTTCCTATCATTGGAGTTTATATTTGTTTCCATCTCCACAATAGCTGCTTCATTTACGGCTGACAAATCTATAATTGAGTTCAATTGAACTCAACTGGACTTTTTCCATTTCCTTAAACGTTTACACTTTATTAAACAGGAGGATAAAGAAAATGGGAACATATAGATAATTGGCAGCAGACATCTAGATAGCACTAGCGACTAGAATTTATTAGTACTAATACTGGTCCATGTTCCAAGTGCTTTTAAAAATACCAAGAAAATAAAATAAATTGAAGCCGTTTGGTTTCCAAATCAACACCACCCTCCCCTCGCCTTCCCCAGAGGCAAGATCTATCATGAATCTAATAAGAATTTATTCCCAAGGATTCATGCCTGAACCATGCATAGATACATCATAGAATACTGTCTAGTTACATTTTGAATATTACAGGCATTATATTATTGGTCTTAACCTACAGTTTACTATTTTCCAGCCAACATGTTTGGGACCCAGCATTTTACATCTTACAAAGTCTCAGTGACCACTAGTTTAGAGAACTATTTAAAAAAGAAAAGAAAAAAGAATGATTCCTATAGGCAAATGTTCCTATTAGATAATAATGAAGGATTAAAGCAATGATTATTTTGGACAAAAGACATTAAAAGCACTCAGTTGCACCTCCAAGGGTATCATGAGGGTCTTTGATCTATCAAATTAAAATGCACAACATTTTTAAAAAATTGCAATGAGTACTAA
Source organism: Oreotragus oreotragus (assembly GCA_006410675.1). Classification (NCBI taxonomy): domain Eukaryota; kingdom Metazoa; phylum Chordata; class Mammalia; order Artiodactyla; family Bovidae; genus Oreotragus; species Oreotragus oreotragus. The sequence goes on along the minus strand of SJYX01018235.1, from coordinate 289,314 downwards.
TCAGACCAGATACTTTTCAAATTTAATGGAGCTGTTTTATTCAAATGAAAGTGCTGTGAAGATGAAAAGCGCATGTTTTTCCTCCCAGAATTAAATCACTCCGTCCCTCATCCCACAAAGTTTATTAAAGTGGGAAAAAGTAAATACTTATGTTCTTCCCTTTTTCAGTTTACTCGTGTTAGAGCTTGCTTCAATTTTCCATCCTGATTTCTTGTCACAGTTTGTAATTTCCCTACACTGATAGATATTCTTTTCCTACCCCTTAAATTATGCAGAATAGTGGTCTGGAGGGAGGGTTCTTGAACCTTACTTTCCTTGTGGTTTTCTCTCATTATTTCATTGCAAGGCAATAGTTTTTGAAAGACCTCATGCTAGCGAATGGCAATTGACATAACAGAGCATTACAACTCTTTTGGAGTCTGAAGGTCTGTGATGTAAATACCCAAGTTTGTTTTTAAAAGGTTTTCATAATCCATTGTATAAATATACATACTTAGATAATTTCCAAAACATGTTCTTTGAAGCTGCAATCCTTCCAGCACTATTATCTGTTAGCAGCTAGTGAGTGTGGAATCTGCAGGCTTGAATTCCAACGTATCACTTTATCATTTTCAAATTTCATGCGAGTTTTAACTCAAGAGGACAGACTTACCCCATCTGGCTTTAGGAAAACATCCTCAGCATGTCTTTCACACTGGAGGGAAGAAGACTCCTGAGTTTTGATAAACTTGACCTCTGTGGAATTATACCAGAAGGAACGGAAATAAAACACTTGTCGGCATTCAGACGCATCCTTCTAGGTAACATTCTGCAATTCGTCCTGGGGTCCACTTTCTATTTTGCCCCCAGACTGCTGACCAAGTTCATGGGGGTTTCAGTGGAAGACAACAAAGACAATACACGGCCTGTTGGAAATCCGAGGGGTATTTCCTACGTATGAGAGGCTTTGCGTGGACTTGGTCTACCCTGGCTTGGGGGCAGAGCTACTTAGAGAAAGACAGAGAGGCCTGGTAAGTTTCAATTGAGTTTTCCTGATTTTTGGCTTACTGGGGAAAACACTTTGTTGGACTGCACCGCATAGGCTGATAAGCCTTGTAGTTGCCTAGCCGTGACAGCAAAGAAAGAGCCTGTAGAAAGCAACAGAGACATCATTTATTTTTGGACAGGGGGCTCTTACACGAAACATCCTGGAGCAATACCCCACTGTGTACAGCAGACGGCAGGAAGGATGAGGCCGCAGTCTGCTTTGTTGGGGGAGAAGGAGGCTCCCATTTATAGGAGAATTGACTTCAGATGAGCTCGTCAGTTACCAGGGACTAATTAAGTCCTATAATTAAGAGTTGGATAGTCATGTAAATGAAGCAGGACCTGCTTGGTCCGGGGGATGGACAGAGAGCCAGAGTGGCCGAACCAGTGTCTGAACACAGTCCCGTGGGTGTTTCCAGCCTCATCTGCCCACCTGTACCTGAAACCAAAGAGCAAAGATAGCTGGAGGTCTTTTGGACCAAGCCCTCTTCTAGGCCTTGACCGGACCTTTTACCAGCCCCTCTATATGTTTCTCCCAAGAATCCTTTTGGATTTTTGGTTTCACCAACCAAGATTGGTCGTTGGTATCATCCAGACTTTCCAACACCACAGAATTCTTGACCCTTGGTGGACTTCAGTTACTTTGGGGTACATTCTCTCTTTTTTTTTTATAGCTTCTGTTATTGCAGTTTGCTTTTCTGACACTTTCTTTGGAGTTTCATCTTTATGAAAATAAGATGGAGAGCAGTGAGAATAAGGGAAAGAGTTTCAGACACAGGGACCAGATGCTGGTTATCTCTGAGTGAGCTCCGCCCCACTCAGCCTTTCCCTGATTGTCAGTGCAGCTCTCATTTCAGCTCCAGATGGTCCCCTTGACCTTGAAGACAGCTTTCTGGGAGAACTCCTTAGTCTTACACCTAAAATCATTATTCTTGGCAGTTCAGTGGAGGATACAGGCTAAACTATTCCCTCTGGGGAACTGATATCCCAGCCCTAAAGCTGGCTTAGTGGGGCTGGAAACATACTCTCTTATCTCAAGATGAGTAAGTTTACCAATTAAAATTCTTGATTTCTCATCTGCATAACTTTCTCACACTGAGGTGATTAAGAGGAATGCTGGATAGTCTCCTTCTGTCCCTCTAGATCCACTTTCCACGGCTTCTCCCAGGCAAATCTGGCCTAAAAACAAAAAACAAACAAAAAAAACCCATGTAGGCAAAAACATATCTTTAAACCAGAAAAGGACCAGACCATCCAGTGCTTTGACACCATCACCATCATCATCATTGTAAAATATTTGTCAAAAACCTGCTCCAGACCCTACAAGGAAGTGTAAGATGTAGCTTCTGCCTCCAGGGATGTCTCTAATAGCATGTGACTACAGGACTTGCATATATTTGCATAGGATGGAAAAATAAATAGGTTTAAGGAAAATGATATGGGAAAAAACCGCTCAACCATGCAGGCAATAAATACTGCAGGAGTTTAGGCAAGGGGGAGAAGATTGCAGCTGACTATATTTTTAAAACGGTCTCAGTGAAGAGGTGGGACTTGGGAAATACAGTTTTGAGATGATGAGAGAGAAGGGCATTCTTTCTTCCAAGGAGAAATGTGTGAACAAAGACATAAAACAGAAAGGAGACAGACCTGCCTGAGGTCCTTTAATGGGCCAGAGCTTGGTACTGAAGTCTTGTTTACCTACCTTCAGGACAGGGCTGGCCTCATTTCTAGGAGTGCTACAACCTGTCCAGGCCATTCAGTGTACCTGGGGGACACTATAGCACAGAGTCTGGGCCTTTGCTGAGGAAGCAACGTTTGGCTGTTTGTGTCCTACTTGGTTTGCTAAGAATGGTGGGAGTTTTCAGCTGAGAAAAGATTGAGAACTGCATTTGTTTCAGCTTACTTAATTCTGTTTACCCCAGCACACTTTTTCATGCTTTACAATTAATACATGTAGTAGAACATATGAATTACAGGCAGGAAATTGAAACATTTTAGTAGATAGACCTTTGAGTTTTGATAAACGCATGCAGCTGGGTAACCGCAACCACAATCAAGACATCAAAGAGTTCCACCACCCAAAAAAATTCCCCTGGGGCCCTTTGTAGGCAACTGTCTCTTTCATATCCAACCTCTGAAAACCACGATCTACTTTCTGTTCCCGCAATTTTGTGTTTCCCAGTGAAAGTCACTCAGTTGTGTCCGACTCTTTGTGACCCCATGCACTGTACAGTCCATGGAATTCTCCAGGCCAGAATACTGGAGTGGGCAGCCATTCCCTTCTCTAGGGGATCTTCCCAACCTAGGGATCAAACCCTGATCTTCTGCATTGCAGGAGGATTCTTTACCAGCTGAGCCACAAGGGGATGTCTACAAATAGAATCACATATTCTGTGGCTTTAGAACCTGGCTTCTCTCATTTAGCATAATGTGTTTGCAATTCATCCATGTCTTGCATATATTAGCAGTTTATTATTTTTTGTTCCTGAATAGTATTCCACTGTATAGATGTTCCAGAATGTTTACCATACAAAAGTTGAAGGATATCCGAGTTGCGCCTACTTTTTTGGGCAATTACAAATAAAGCTGCTATCAACATTCACAAACAACTTTTTCTGTGAATGTAAGTTTTCACTTTACTTGCATAAATACTTCAGAGTGAAACTTCTGGCTCATACAATAAGTACATGTTTAGGTTTCTCTCTGCTTATGTCCCCATAGGCACATTGAGTGTTTGTGTAGGGGAAAAAAGTCTGAAAAGGTTTACTACCTTATGTTCCTTTGACTTTTCCACGTTTTTTAAATGTAATTTAACATAGTTTGGAGGGAAATAGCTAAAGAGCTCTTTTGCTCTTGTGAGTAAATTTACACAATATGTGATATCAGCAGCTCAGCATTTATCAACACTCCTCAACTTTTCACTTTATTTTTTCTCTAGTTTTTTTTTTTTTTTTTTAGTTTTATTAGTTGTTAGTATACTTAGTTTCATAAGAAACTGCCAAGCCATTTTCCAAAGTAGCTTCACTAGTTTGCATTCCCACTGGTTTCCAGTTTCCCTGCACCCTTGCTAGTCTGTGGTATGGTCATTTTTTTTCATAAACGTAGCCCATTCTTATAGGTGTGGGGTGATAGCTTCAGTTTGTACTTCCCTAATGACTAATAAAGGGGACGACCGAGGATGAGATGGCTGGATGGCATCACTGACTCGATGGACGTGAGTTTGAGTGAACTCCGGGAGATGGTGATGGACAGGGCATGCTGCAATTCATGGGGTCGCAAAGAGTGGGACACAACTGAGCGACTGAACTGAATGACTAAAGATGCTGAGAATCATCACACTGGGGAGGTTTTAGTTCCACCACAACCACTGCTCGGTGGTTCTGGGGGACACTTGGCAATGTCTGGAGGTGTTTTCAGGTGTCCCAATGGGGGAATGCTAGTAACATCTAGAGTAGAGATGGATAGAGGCCAGAGATGCTGTTAAACCTTCTGCAATGCACAAGAGAGCCCCCCACAAAAAAGTCATTCATCTCAAACTGTCAGGAGTGCCCAGGCCAAGAAACTCTGCACTAGGGGTTGTCAGATTCAAACACGGGCTGCTCTGAAGATCAGGTGAGGCCTTCATGCCGCACTGTTGGTCTTCAGCTGCCTAGCTGTGTCTGACTCTTTATGATCCCATGGACTGTAGCCCACCAGGCTCCTCTGTCCAAGGGATTTCCCAGGCAAGAATACTGGAGTGGGTTGCCATTCCCTCCTCCAGGGAATCTTCCCCACCCAGGGGTAGAAACTGAGGCAGGTGGATTCTTTACCACTGAGCCACCAGGGAAATCTTCATGCTATATTACATTTACACTAAATTAAATAGACTGAGGAAACAATTTTCAATTGATTTTAAGCCCTTATTTTTTTTCAGTCTGCCCTAGGGTTCACATGCCCTCAGTTTGATACTTCCCATGATAAGCTCCCTCGGGTTTAGATGCACGCTCTTGCTAACTTGCGTATTTGGCCTTTTCTGACCTGATTAAATGTCAAATCACTGAGTTTTTTTTGTGTGTGTGTCTGAGTTCCTTTTAATGGTGAGACTGTATTATCAAACTTTAGCTCAAAATAAGTTACATTTGCATCATAAATCCTTGAAAACCATTGCAATTTATTGCCAAAAGGCAAGTCACCTACTCTCTGTGCACCTCAGTTCCCCTGGTGTGAAATAAGAGAATCAGAGGGGCAGCTGATTGCCAAGGCCCCTCTGACGCTCTCCTGTGCTTTGATTCCTATCAAGAATGTTGGGTGCTACTGCCATCTAGAAGCATGATGAAATCATTCAGGTACCATTTCTTGGCACCAAAGGTATACAACTCTTTGGGAGCCCATGCTTCCAATCACCCCATCCCAAATTTTTAAAAATAATTAACAGATAAACAAAGCTATGTGATTTACCCAGCAAGAGTAGATTCCAGCCATTAAAAAACTTTTTTCAAATTGGAGGATAGTTTATACTGCTGTGATAGTTTCTACTGTACAGCAAAGTGAATCAGCCACACGTATGCATATATCCCCTAGTCTTTGGATTTCTTTACCACTGAGGTCACCACAGGGAACTGAGTAGAGTTTACTGTGCTATCTAGTAGGTCCTCATCAGTTATTTATTCTAAAAATGACTGGAATTGGGATACCAGGATTCCAGTCATTTTTAGATTGGGGTCTAAAGTAAAGCCATTTCCAGTCCATGCTTGTGCGTCCTGATGTTATTCTTCAGAATGTGTGTATAAAGAGCAGTGAGGCAGAAGGGCAAGCCAGCACCTACCTGCTATAGCCAAAGACTGCTCTGAAATATTTATCTCACTTTTCTTGCCACTAACGCAAAGCAATAACTTCATTCCACAAGTCCGTATTGCGTGTCTACTGTACTCTCAAAGCTGTGACCGAGACTTAGGTAGACACCAAAGAAGATCAACGTATGGGACATTTCCTCCCAGAGTGTCCCTCGACACAGGGAGGGACTATCCCATCACCCGCCCTAAATCGTTAGCCAGCCATACAAAGCCAGGACTATCAGCTCCTTGGAGGCTTGTGACCTAGAGAAGACACTTGCTTGCAAACTTTTTTTTTTTTTTTTTATGAAGTAATGGAGCACCAGCCAGTGCTTCTCACAGTAAAGCACCTTTTTAAAAATTTCTAACCCACTGGAGACCAATCGATTGGTGACCAATACCTTGGTGAAAGTGAAAGTGAAGTCACTCAGTCATGTCCAACTCTTTGTGACCCCGTGGGCTGTAGCCTACCAAGCTCCTCTGTCTGTGGGATTCTCCAGGCAAGAATACTGGAGTGGGTTGCCATTTCCTTGGTGAAAGACAATACAAGCACGTGTGGCCATCACAACAAGGCCCAATGTTTACACAATTTTATAAAAGGTTCACCCTAATGTCTGTGGTCATCTCACTGCAGAGGAGTAAAATAACAGACACCCACAGACCAGCACTGGTCTGCAGACCACACTCTGGTAATAAAAGAAAAAGGAAAAAGAGGCTATATTATGCCTAAAGTGATAGTATGCAGAGTACATCATGAGAAACGCTGGACTGGAAGAAACACAAGCTGGAATCAAGATTGCCGGGAGAAATATCAATAACCTCAGGTATGCAGATGACACCACCCTTATGGCAGAAAGTGAAGAGGAGCTAAAAAGCCTCTTGATGAAAGTGAAAGAGGAGAGCGAAAAAGTTGGCTTAAAGCTCAACATTCAGAAAACGAAGATCATGGCATCCGGTCCCATCACTTCATGGGAAATAGATGGGGAAACAGTGGAAACAGTGTCAGATTTTATTTTTAGGGGCTCCAAAATCACTGCAGATGGTGACTGCAGCCATGAAATTGGAAGACACTTTCTTCTTGGAAGAAGAGTTATGACCAACCTAGATAGTATATTCAAAAGCAGAGATCTTACTTTGCCGACTAAGGTCCATCTAGTCAAGGCTATAGTTTTCCCTGTGGTCGTGTATGGATGTGAGAGTTGGACTGTGAAGAAGGCTGAGCGCTGAAGAATTGATGCTTTTGAACTGTGGTATTGGAGAAGACTCTTGAGAGTCCCTTGGACTGCAAGGAGATCCAACCAGTCCATTCTAAAGGAGATCAACCCTGGGATTTCTTTGGAAGGAATGATGCTAAAGCTGAAACTCCAGTACTTTGGCCACCACGAAGAGTTGACTCATTGGAAAAGACTCTGATGCTGGGAGGGATTGGGGGCAGGAGAAGAAGGGGACAACCGAGGATGAGATGGCAGGATGGCATCATGGATTTGATGGACGTCAGTCTGAGTGAGCTCCAGGAGATGGTGATGGACAGGGAGGCCTGGCGTGCTGCGATTCATGGGGTCACAGAGAGTCGGACACGACTGAGCGACTGAACTGAACTGAAAGTGATAGTGAAGCTGGAATCTACGATTCACACTGATTTTACCCACCAGATCTGGGCCTTGATGCAAGTAAGAAATTGAAACAGAAAGACTCCCCATCCTCAAACCCCACCTGGACTTGACTTTACCTCCCAGATCCTCTTTCTCCCAAATCTATTTTCTTGTCTTTTAAAAAATATTTATTTATGTATTTTGGCTGTATTGGGTCTTAGCTGCAGCAAACAGGCTCTTCATTATGGCACGTGGGCTACTCTCTAGTTGGGGCACGTGGGCTCCAGAGCACACAGGCTTGGTTGTGGAGCACAGGCTTGGTTGCCCCGAAGCTTGTGGGATCTTAGTTCCCTAACCAGGAATCAAGCCAGTGTCCACTGCATTGGAAGGTAGTTCTTAACCACTGGACCACCAGGTAAGTCCCCCCAAATCTGTTTTCTGTTTAAGCATCGGATGGGAGGGAAAAAACCAAGGCAGAAAAGGAAGAAAGGCAGATGCGACTGATGCCGCTACCCAACCTGAGTGATTGACAGAGGGTGTTCCCAGCAGCCCTCTTGGGCTCGTCTCTTCAGCTCATTAGATCATTTTGGGCTTCTCTCATTTCCCTGATTAGTCACTGGGCAGTATCCATCATGCTCTGAAGACGTTCAAGCCACTGACCTACCACCTAATGGTTCTCTCGTTAGTTTTTCTAGCTCCCTGAAGCATCCAGTCACAGCAATCAAAGACTCCTCTCCTCGTCCATCCCACCCATGGCCCTGGACAGCTACAGTCACCACAAGGCAACCTGACTTTCCTTCCCTCTCAGTCTGTCCAACTGCAAGCCAGCGACCCAGAGAGGAAACTCCGCCTCCCATGAGCAGACCTGGGCATTCTGCTCCCTGCGGAAAGCATTATATTTTAAGAACCAGAGCAAACAGTCATGGCAATAAGTCATCTACAACTCAAGATGAAACTTCATCCCCAAAGTGCCCGCTGAAAAAACAATGGGGAGAAGAGCTCCATATTCTTAGTTTGATGGCCAGCCAGATTTGGATTAGGCCGTGTCTCCACGAAAACGCTCAAAAAAATGACGTGTGAAAATTCCTCTGTCTGCCTCAATACTTTCATGGATGGTGCTGAATATTTTGCAGGATATGGTAACAGAGAAACACTCTGCTATTCGAGCCATTGTTGACACCGTGTTCTTAAAAGAATAGGAAAAGGAGATGCTCAGCAGACTTCCCAGGTCTCTGATGCAATCATACCAATGTTGCGTTTTTTAAATCACTCAAGAGGACAGGAAATTAATCTGATCCAGAAACAAGTTGTGGTATAGAGGAACCAAACTTCATGCGTCTTGACACTTTGACATAAAACTGAGTAAACAATATTAAAGTTGAATGATATTATTTTGAGAAACAGTGACTGGAATTGCCTCTCAGCAGTACTTCCCACCTCAGCCTCTTCCGCCTTCAATCTCCCCTGCATATGAAATTCATCTTCCTAAAATACTCCTCTCACATCCCTCTTTTAGTCATGAATCTACAATGGCAGCCAATAATTTATCTCAGAGTCAGTGCCTTGTAAAGCAGAAGGAATCTCAGCCATTTCATCCAGACTCCTTATTTGCAAAGTGATGAAGTCGGAGTCCAGAAAAGGTGATGGACTATGGTTGCTCAGCTAATAATTGACAGAAATAAGAAGCTAGAGCTCTGAATCCAAGGCATGGTTGTATTTTTTTTTTTTTTTTTGGCCTTAATTCCTCTGATAAACCTTCAAAGCACAACTTAATCCCACATTTAAGTAGAGCGTCGTTTCTCAGCCAGAGTCCCCAGTTGTATCTCCTCAGACCTTTAACAGGAAGGTCCTCTCCCTCCTACCCTGTACTCCCCAGCCCAAGGGTCCTCTACTCCTTTCTTGGTTCCTCTCCTCCTCTTTGGCTATATGTGTGGTGACTGAGCATTCAGTCACATAGTCTCATTCATTCAGTGTTTCTTGGGTTTCTTCTTCATTAGCGTCATAGAGTCATAGGACATTAGTGGTAGAAGGTATCTAGAAGTCATCCAGTTCAGTCTCAACCTGTACCCCATTGCTATCTCTCCCAGACCACTACCAAGAAGGAGAAAGTTAATACCTGCCCATTCTTAGTGAGACAGCATTACTTGTCATAGTTTTTCCTTTTGCTGAGACAAAAATCTCCTTCCACCAATCTCCACTAAAATGGACTTTATGGCTGTTCATCAGGATGACACAGAGTGAACTGAATCTCTCCCCCATACATCATCTGTTCAGATATTTAAAGACAATTTCTGTGCATCCTCCCTTTCTTTGGTCCCTTCTCTTCCCCAGGAATCTCACTTCCAGCCCAAATAGTTCATTCATTACATTCTCCCTGTGACATGGTTTTGAATATGCCATTCACAAGGCTCTTAAAGCATGCTTTTAAAAAGATGAACACAATACCAAAAATATAAAATCAAACACCAGAAAATAGTCTGCTGATGGCCCGATCACCTCCCTTGTTCTAAAATTATACCTCTGCCATTGTGTCTTGCAAACTCACTCACTTTCTGAAGGCCGTATCACACTGTGGATCCACCATGAGCTTGTTAAAAGCAAAACATCATCATCAGGGTTTATCTTCTCTCTGTAGACTATGTGTGGTTACATTTTCAGATCTTTGCAGAGTGTTGCATCTATTCTCCTTAAAATAATTCCTTCCTTCTTTTGTTGAACAAATCATGATTGAATTCCTTAGGACCTGTGAGAAACAAAAAAGAGTCAGTCAGTAGTCCTTCAACAAAAAGGGCTCATAGGGACCTTCATGATGGTCCAGTGGTTAAGACTCCATGTTTCCAATGCAGGGGGCCTGGGTTCAATCCCTGGTCAGGGAAGTAGACCACACGCGTTGCGACTAAGACCTAGTGTAGCCAAATAAAGAGCTAAAACTATTTTTTAAAAGTGCTTATAGTAGTTGAGGTTGTATATGCATATGCTCAGTCATTTCAGTTGTGTCTGACTCTTTGCGACCCTGTGGCCTGTAGCCACCAGGTTCCTCTGTCCATGGGATTCTCCAGTCAGGAATACTGTAGTGGGTTGTCATTTCCTCCTCCAGGGGAATCTTCCCAACCCAGGGACTGAATCCATGTCTCCTTGATTGCAGATGGATTCTTTATTCACTGAGCCACTTGGGAAACCCAGGTAAGATTCAGTTCAGTTCAGTCACTCAGTCGTGTCCAGCTCTTTGTGACCCCATGAATCACAGCATGCCGGGCCTCCCTGTCCATCACCAACTCCCAGAGTTCACCCAAACTCATGTTCATTGAATCGGTGATACCATCCAACCATCTCATCCTCTGTCGTCTCCTTCTCCTCCTGCCTTCAATCTTTCCCAACATCAGGGTCTTTTCAAATGAGTTATTTCTTCACATCAGGTTGCCAAAATATTGTAGTTTCAGCTTCAACATCAGTCCTTCCAATGAACACCCACGACTGATCTCCTTTAGGACGGACTGGTTGGATCTCCTTGCAGTCCAAGGGACTCTCAAAGTCTTCTCCAACACCACAGTTTAAAAGCATTAATTCTTCGGCACTCACCTTTCTTTATAGTCCAACTCTCACATCCATACATGACCACTAGAAAAACCATAGCCTTGACTAGATGGACCTTTTTTGGCAAAGTAATGTCTCTGCTTTTTAATGTGCTGTCTAGGTTGGTCATAACTTTCCTTCCAAGGAGTAAGTATATTTTAATTTCATGGCTGCATCACCATCTGCAGTGATTTTGGAGCCCCCCAAAATAAAATCAACCACTGTTTCCACTGTTTCCCCATCTATTTGCCATGAAGTGATGGGACCGGATGCCATGATCTTCGTTTTCTGAATGTTGAGCTTTAAGCCAACTTTTTCACTCTCCTTATAGGTGTAAGATTATACACCCATAAATAATTTGTTCTAAGGTAGACATTAATGTGCTTTTCACAAATTTCAGTTATAAAAACATGGAAGTTCAGAGAAGAGGAAATCGCTCTCAAACAGTGAGAGAGAAGATAGAAGACATGGTGGAGAAAGGGCATGGCTTGAACACACTGAAGTGATAGGAAGGGAATTCTTTGTGATGGGAAAAGGATATGCAGAGACACAGAGGCAAGAGATCAAAGACTCAAAACAAGCTCAGAGGTTAAGAGCAGACCTCGTCAGTTGCACTGACACCTGATTCCAAACCAGTCTTATCAGGTGCTTCCCTGTTTTCCTCCAGTTCACATTTGCACATCCCTCCCGCCACAGAAATGACTTCAGCTCCCCCAGTATTGGCACATTTACGCACTTGCTCAATTCTATGACACTCATTGACATACCCATGTCACCTCATAAAACAAACCTACTGAAAAAAGTTCAAGGTTTATTGGCAATTTTTTTCCCCTCTCTTGGATTCGTTCTCCCTGCCCCCAGGCCTCTTTAGCACTATTTTGTTATTCCTTTGAAATCTAGTGGGGCCCATTTGTTTCTCTGTGCATGCAGTGTAGAGTTTTTTTCTTCTTATCTTTCTTTCTTTTAATTTGGGAATGATTGCTTTACAATGTTGTATTATTTTCTGCTATACATTACATGAATCAGCCACAGGTGTACACGGGTCTCCCCACTCCTGAACCCCCTTCTCGCCTCCCACCCCACCCCACTGCTCTAGGTGGTCACAGAGTACTGAGCTGACCCCGCTGTGTCACACAGCAATCCCCACTTGCTATCTGCTTTACGTATGGTACTGTATATGCTTCTGTACTACGTTCTCAATTCGTTGCACCCTCCCCACCCCGCTCTGTGCACACAAGTCTGTGCTCTACATCTGCATCTCCACTGTGCGTGTGTGCGAAGTCCTGCAGTCCTGTCCAGCTCTTTGTGAGCCTATGGCCCATAGCCCACCAGGCTCCTCTGTTCTCGGGCATTCCCAGGCAAGAACACTGGAGTGGGTTGCCATGCCCTCCTCCAGGGGATCTTCCCAACCCAGGGATCGAACCCAGGTCTCTAGTCTCCTGCAGTGACAGGCAGGCTCTTTACCACCAGCACCGCCCTCTGTCGCCACACTGCAAGTAAGTTCCTCGGTGCCATCTTTCCAGAGTCCACACATACGCATTAATACACAGTATTTGTTTTTTTTCTGACTTACTTCACTCTATATAATAGGCTCTAGGTTCATCCACCTCATCAGGACTGACTTGAATGCATTCTTTTTTATAGCTGAGTAATATTCCATTGTATATACGTACCACAATTTCTATATGCTGGTCAATGGACATCTAGGCTGTTTCCATGTCCCCTCTTATCTTTCTTGATTTGACTTTAGTTTTCTAATAGGTAGAACACACATCTGCTTGACCAGAAACATTCTGTTTCTCTGGTGGCATACTATATCTAGCAAACTGGATCATTCAAAATAGGCAGTTGCTTTCTGGTTGACTCATTACTGAATAAATTGATAGTAAGATATTGTGTATATCAATCAGAGATACCTATTACTGAGGAGGTTTTCTGTTGAACCTCCAGAGTACAGCGTTCAACTATAAGCTCAAGTCTTTGATGTCCAGTCATAACAAAGGCTGATGTGCCCCTGCAGTCTCAAGCTAAAGACGGGCAGACACCCAGTTGGCAGCCTGGGATGCCCCCAAAGGAAGGGACTCCATCTGGGATGCCAGTCAGTGGCACCCTGGGCAAGCCTGTCCTGGGGTTTGTCCTTGATGTCGCAGTGGCTGTTGAAAGACATTTTGAAGTAGCACCTGCACAGTAAACTTCCTCACGTGACTGGTGCTTCTTCCGCTGTGGTCAAGGTACAGGAAAGAAAAAAAGGTCAACCTTCCTCAGAGGTTTAGACAGATCAGTGTGTGCACTGCATTTGTTTGGGTATAGATAGGGTGCCCATGTTTGAGAAACATGAATTACAGCCAGATTGGCCCCTCCATGAAGAAGAGATAAGAAAGATATGATTCATGAAATAAATCTGATAAGAAGGGCTCTAGTTAACATAGAATCTGTTTCACTTTTCAATTAAACTTATCAATCACAATAAATGTAATCATTCACAAATTATTTAAATAATTGGCTGTGCAAGCTGGGGGCCAGAAAGACAAACTACTTGTTTGGGAGTTCCCAAAACTATCCTTTGAAATTACAAAATCCCTTTTTTCCTCATGAAAATTTTCATGAAAAATATTCAGCTTCAGGACTATGCATTAAGCATGATTTTCCTCTCCCAGTGAAGGGAGGAACACGCTGCAAGTTCCTTGGTAGCATCTAAAGGAGTGTGATTCATTCCAGCAGAACCTACTGGGCTCCTGGAATGAGGAGAAACTCAGCCCAGTAGCCTTGGGGCTCCTGTGACATGAGCCCTTTACCCAGGTTTCTCCCTAACGCCCTCAAACCACCTCAGAGGAGAGAAGAATGCAGATAGAGAACTGGGTAAAATTCTCTCCTTCAATTGTTGAGAACACATTTTTTACCTTTTAATACAATCAGAGAGAAAACAGAATTTATTGATATCATTCAATTTTACCTAAACAAAGGTCCGTCTAGTCAAGGCTATGGTTTTCCCAGTGGTCACGTATGGATGTGAGAGTTGGACTATAAAGAAAGCTGAGCACCGAAGAATTGATGCTTTTGAACTGTGGTGTTGGAGAAGACTCTTGAAAGTCCCTTGGACTGCAAGGCGATCTAACCAGTCCATCCTAAAGGAGATCAGTCCTGGGTCTTCATTAGGACTGATGTTGAAGCTGAAACTCCAATACCTTAGCCACCTGATGTGAAGAGCTGACTCATTTGAGAAGACCCCGATGCTGGGAAAGATTGAGGGCAGGAGGAGAAGGGGATGACAGAGGATGAGATGGCTGTATGGCATCACTGACTCAATGAACATGAGTTTGGGTGGATTCTGGGAGTTGGTTATGGACAGGGAGGCCTGGTGTGCTGCAGTTAATGGGGTCGCAAAAAGCTGGACATGACTGAGCAACTGAACTGAACTGAATGAAGGAAGATGAGATCTCCAATCTAGAGGTAAACATGAGTCACCAGGGGATGAGACACCCAACTCTCACTGTCCCATGCTATTTTTCATTTTCTCCCTCTATACCTCCTTAAATAATAGCTGTAGGAGGATTCATTTATTGATCACATTTTTGTGTGTGCAGAGCAAGGTACTAGGTGGAAACTGTAAGGAAACATTTGACAGGTTTATCAGTTAAGTACTAACACACAATAAGGGAATGGCAACTCACTCCAGTACTCTTGCCTGGAGAACTCCATGGACAGAGGAGCCTGGCGTGCTACAATCCGTGGGGTCACAAGGAGATGGATATGACTAACAGATACACATAGTAAGCCACATAAGACCTAGAGCTTAAAACAACAACTGTTCTATTTATTCTATGTGTCAGAAGTTTGGGCTGATTCCCTGATAGCTCAGTTGGTAAAGAATCCACCTGCAATACAAGAGACCCTGGTTTGATTCCTGCATTGGAGGATCCTCTGGAGAAGGGATAGGCTACCCACTCCAGTGTTCTTGGGCTTCCCTGTGGCTCAGCTGGTAAAGAATCTGCGTGCAGTTAGGGAGACCTGAGTTCCATCCCTGGGTTGGGAAGATCCCCTGGAGAAGAAAAGGCTACCCATTCCAGTGTTCTGGCCTGGCAAATTCCATAGACTCTATAGTCCATGGGGTCGCAAAGAGTTGGACATGACTGAGCGACTTTCACTTTCACTTTTAGCTAGTGGTTCTTGTGCTGGGCTTGCCTAGGGTGCCTTGTCCAGTTGAAGCCATCCACCTGGCAACTCATCTTGGGCTGAGTGCTCTAATGTGCCCTCACATGCAATGTCTGGAGGTTGATGTTGACTGCCAACTGGGTCATGTGTCTCTAACAGGCAAGCAACATTCCAATAAAGCAAACCTCAGTATAAACTTTTCAGGCTTCTTATATCCTGTTTGTGGATATCCCATTTGGCCAAAGCAAGGCATTTCATCAAAACCAGTCACCAGGGGAGGAGCCTCCCAAGGGCGTGGAGGTGGAATTCTCTGAGGACGACTGCCATGCTAATCTACCGCACTCGGTCTTGCAAGGCCACGGCTATATGCTTTACCATCAAACCACAGTCAAGGCTTCTTTGGGCTGTTCAAGGCTCCAAGCTAGGGCTCCTTCCCCAGCCCACACTCTCTCTATCCTCCCCAGTCTCGCTATTTCCTGGTTAATGTGTCATTCATGCCAGACTGTGGTGGACTCGGATCTACACAATTTAAGAGGCCTCCTAGGCTCCTAGGCTTTGAGCCCACCACTACTTCAATCCTGGCCAGCAGTTCCTCTTTGTTTTATTTGTCTTTTAACTAGCTTAACGCTACAGAAAAACAAAATATACACCTGGTAAAATAATCCAAATAGTACATACGAATAAAAATGAAAAGAAGGGATCCTTCAAGCCTATCTACATAAACGACACCTCTCGACTGTTCTTCTGAAGGCATTCCAACACTATGTGAGCTCCCAAGTCCATTTCATTTCCCACTCAGGACTTCAAAGCCACAAGAATTCTCTGGCTCTGCCAAAGTGGGCAGGGATCAAGGAGGTTTTCCAGCCTCCGCAGATGACCTGCAGTCTCCTGGCCCATCTCTCCCAGCTGGCTGTTAAGTTCACATTTGTTAATTTCAGAGCTCTGGAGCAGAGAGTCTCCTCCACTACCGAGCAGCTTATTCCCCAGGGGCAGGTAACAAGACTAGGGTGCTGATATAGCACTGAGCGGGGCTTCTATGTCCGCGTGAGAACAGGCATGTGTTACTTGCTGGGAAAGCTTGAGCAACAGCTGGGGAGGGCGTTTTAAGGTGCTCCATGGAGGAGTATCACAGAGTCCAGGATACATCTTCACCTCACATTCCACTTAAGAACCGATTTTCCCCCATCAAATAAAAGTTAAGCTCTTCCATGGGCAAACCATATGCACACTCTGAAGAACTAAACATTGCACCCTAGAGCAGGCAGACATGGGACAGAGATCCGAGAGCGCAAACAGGTGAAAGGGAGCAAGGACAAGCCGGTGGACTCAACACCAGGCTAGATGATAAGGCTGCGCCCCAAAACAAACAAAACAACCACGACAAAATCCTGTGAACAAGAGCGTCAGCAGAAACTGAAACGAAAATGATGACTCTGGTTCTCAGCTCAGGGTAGGAGCTACAGAAAAGGCATAGCCACGTCTGGACATAGGCAGAAAAGGAAGCCAGACCAGAGGGAAAAAAGGCACTGTTTTCTCAGTCACGCTAATCTGAGGTTTTTCACCTACCTCCCCACGCCCAGGAAATTAATACACTAATCATCTGCACCAGAAGTTCAGAATATGTATTTCCATGAAATGCTTATGCACAGTATAAATTATTTTTCAATCAGCTGCACAAAACTGCAATTCTCATTCAATAACAGTGGCTTCTAGTTATTCTTATCAGATCTTTTTAATTGTCTACGTCAGACCCTGGATCAGAGACCTCTTGTAGGTTTTGTTAGAGGGGAATGTGTGGTCTGTACAGACTCTCTCTAAATACGGCTGTCAAAATGCTGGTGGCCAGAGTGGCAGGGCCCAGACAAGCCTCGCCCTTTGCTGAGTCTTAATTTCACGAGGCTTATTTCCACCTGTTCTTGGGCTACGTCGTACTTCCTTGTAAGATCTGAATTCACTGTTTCTATGCAGATCTTCATTCTTCCAGACTGGCTCTTTTCAGAGTAGCTTTTTATTTCCATTCCACCTTCTATTCCCCAATCACTTTTTGAAATATTATTTATTCTTATTAAACTTGCCTCATCATCTTTTTTATTTTTCCTCTGGGTTCTGGGAGAGTTTCCTAACCTTATCTTCCCTTTCCTTGATTTACATTGCTGTGGCGTCCAGTGCCTCCACTGGGGTTTGTAATTTGGCAATCACATTTTTCATCTCTGGGCTGCCTCTCCCGCTCTCAGATATCTCCTCCTCAAATTTGCTTCGACTGTTTTCCCAGCAGCCATGTTCTCTTGGATCTTACTGAGAACACAAATCAGATTTTTTTTTTTTGCACTGAGTTGATTTCATAGTTTATTTTGCATATTTGCTTGATTCCTCTGATGGGTCTCCTTCTTCAGAAGCTTGGAGTCCCTCTGGGTCTCATGCATTCTGTCTGAATCAAGCCTTCCAGAGACAGAGGAGAGTTGGGAGCTGAGGTACAATCATTCCAAATGATGGAGTCACCTGTTTGAATTTTTCACACAAGAGATTGACTCTAGCTTCTCTTTGCTAGATCAGACTGGGTCCAGCTACTTTGGCAGAGTAGACAGTGGAGGTTGGGTGGGGAGGGGGAAGCAGGGGAAAAGGCAGCACTCTAGGCTCCTGGGCAGAGGACTTCACCCACATGCCAGAGACACCTTCTCACATTTACAGTGACAGAGATGTTCTGCCTGAGGCAACTGTGCTCTGAGCAAGCAGCTCCATATTCCCCGTCTCTGCCTGAGACCACAGTCCATTGCAAGAGCTGGAGCTGGAAACGACTGCACCCTAAAGATGCTAAAGAGCTGGTGGGCTTGGTGCTTCTCTTCCTCCCTTCTCTGCCCTCACCATCCCCCACCCACTGTCCAGCCCTCACACTTAGATTTGGTGGATCCTGGTGGGGGGAGGGAGTTCTAAGCCTCTTCCACTTCCCAGGTAAGTAGTTCCTTTATCAGATCAGTGCAGTTGCTCAGAAGTGTCTGACTCTGCGGCCCCATGAATCACAGCACACCAGGCCTCCCTGTCCATCACCAAATCCCGGAGTTCACTCAGACTAATGTCCATCGAGTCAGTGATGCCATCCAGCCATCTCATCCTCGGTCGTCCCCTTCTCCTCCTGCCCTCAATCCCTCCCAGCATCGAGTATTTTCCAGTGAGTCAACTCCCTTCGCATAAGGTGGCCAAAGTACTGGAGTTTCAGCTTCAGCATCATTCCTTCCAAAGAAATCCCAGGGCTGATCTTCAGAATGGACTGGTTGGATCTCCTTGCAGTCCAGGGGACTCTCAAGAGTCTTCTCCAACACCACAGTTCAAAAGCATCAATTCTTTGGCGCTCAGTTTTCCTCACAGTCCAACTCTCACATCCATACATGACTACTGGAAAAACCATAGCCTTGACTAGATGGACCTTAGTTGGCAAAGTAATGTCTCTGCTTTTGAATATACTATCTAGGTTGGTCATAACTTTCCTTCCAAGGAGTAAGTCTTTTAATTTCATGGCTGCA